>JAPYYZ010000225.1:0-23346 GCA_030522705.1 Eretmocerus eremicus | reverse complement strand
AATCAACTTTCTCATATCGCCTTTCAAAATGCGAGATATACGCATATTTTGGCTCCTTCCACTTAGGTTAGAAAAACGTTTACGCCACATTGTAGTGGTAAAAATGTGAATTAAGTACTCGTACGCGCTACGTCAAATAATCAGAAGAGAATTTTGACGATATACTCGTCTACTTTTTCAGAAAATCACCAAAATTGCCAGCGTCAAGTCCAAGACTGCAAAGATCCCACACGTGCTGTTGCCTTTGCCGAGGCCGGGTCGACTGCCGCCATGCTCCCGCGTGCAATCACGCGCGCCTGGGTACGACGCGATATCGAAGCGATGTCTTGAAGATATCGCAAAGGCGCGAAAACTTGACCGACATGTGAGAGAAATCTTCCAAGGCGATGCCTCGAAATCATCGACAGCATGATATTTTTCCGATATCGTTGATCGGTCGTTCAGACGATATCGACTCATTGTCTCGCTCATGATAGGGGAAGGATAGCCCACATTTAGCGCAATGAAATTAGATATCTTCCTGATGTCTTCGTTAAATCGTCTCAGCAACATCGCATTGTCGATTCTCGTGAGAGGAAGAAGCGATATCTTCGGAATATTGTGGCGATTTGCGGTGTTCACTGGGCGGTACAGCTTTCTAGAGCGACGGATACGGTCACGAAGCAGCTCCACAAGCGCAGTAGAAATCTCAAGGAGCGCGGAACGCGAGATAAAGACGGACTCACGGAGATGATACGTCGCCGGCCTGTAAACAATGGATCACAACGGCCGGGTGTGATACCGAAATTCAAAGTAGACTTGCCTACTACTATTCAGCGGCGCGCGTTTTGATCGGCTAGCCCGGTTTTTACGTGAATTTGGAAATCATGTCTCGGAACTGCAATGTAATGCTGAGATGATGAAATTAAATTGCGCTATCACAAGCAATAAAAAGGCCAGCGCGAGATTGGTGGAATTATATGGAGCCATCGGTCGTAACTTTCGACGGTTTGAGAACTGAATTAAACGAAAAATACTGGAACGTGCACGCCCAAGAAGAAACTCGTCGCCTGCTCGATCGCGGGTATTACATAACCGAGAAGAACATGAGCCGCGGAGAATACGCGTTGAAAATATACAATGAAGTTAGACAATTGATTGACGCGCCATCCGATCGGATCATTGTCCGATCGGATGGCGCGTTGGCGGACAATGTCGTGAGAGATTATCACGACATTCTGATGAGCACGTGTGCCAATCAATCCCGATCGGAAACTGCCACGCCTGCGCCGCGCTTCCACGCCTGGCCTTCGCATGAGGGATGGAGGCTGCCACGCCTGGCCCGAGGTGGCTTATACATTTGAGTGGTAAGGCTTGTCTCGCGCGGCCCGAGCGCGGCAGACACGTGGCGAGCCACGGCTCGAATGCCACGCCAGCACCACGCTAGAGCCATTGCGCGCGTTTTCAAAACAGTCTATGGGGAATGCACAGCTGATCAAAACATTCAACCTAATAATCGGGGCGGAGTTGTCGCCATCGTATGGAAAAATATTCAGATGCAATTTTTTTTGCGGAATCCTCTCCGGAAGACCCCCCCCCCTCCCCGATCACGAGAATCCATGTTGCCGGGCGCAAATCGCGTGAAAATTTGTTTGAATGGAATTTGTTCAAACAAATCCAAAAAATCAACGATGTTGACTTGAAATTATCGTAAGTAGGTGAATTGACCTATTTTGAACAAAAAAGGTGCAACGGGTAGAAAAAAAATATTTTGAGTTTGCTGTTTGTGTGACAGCCTGATTTTGAACGATAAAGGTTGGTGAAATTCAATTCAATTTTGTCAGCTGTCACATAGGGTGGAAAAAGGTTTAATGATGTTCATGACCTGGAAAAGATGAAGTTGAATTAATAAGTGGATGGAGAAATGTTATTCTTATTTATTCCATGCAAAAGTGAAAAAATCTATAATTGGCAATTTACCTGGGCTGTGAATAATAATTCACAGCAGTATTTCTTGGTTCAGAATCTTGGGATTGCCCAAATTTCCACTCTTTCATGGGTACTGGATTCAGCCTGTCCCATGTGGGCAGGTCCAGCAGCCCTCTGCATTACTGCATTGGAGAATTGGGGCCTCGTCAAAGGGTTTCTTCCATCTGAATCACCTGTAAAGTCAAAAAGTGATGAATTTCCCAACCTACCTATGAGATCATGCGATTTAGGAGGCACAAAAGAATATATTGGTGAACCTTGTTTATTAATATTTCTCTGAAAAAGCCAAAACTTGAGTTATCCATGAAATTTTGAAAAATCAATTTTTTTTTTATAAAAATTGGAATTCCTACCTAATTGAGTTGATTCGAATAGTACTATCACACCTATGAAACTTGTGGGAGTAGGGGACACAGGATGCTGGTTCTCAACCCAACTCCAAGTGGTAAGTACCACTCAATTTCCTGGAGAAGCGGGTCATCATCAAATGGCAGTTACCTGTGCCTTCAGTCTAACCTCTGAAATATCCCATTGACTAAGTTACCACTATGTTTATTATTAAAGATACTTTCTTGATAGTTAGTATATCATAAATACCTGCAAATTTCAGCCGAATTGGCATACAAAAAGGTTGGAGTCCCAGGGCTCGTTGATTCCTTGTCCAAGTCAATTGCCCCAATTATCGCAGTTGGTCCAACTTGGTGATGTCAGCTTGTCAAGCCCCAAGAAGCTGCAGGAAGTCTTAAAAAGACTGGATACAGTTGGGGAAGTCACAGATGACATCTACAAGGGCTCAATTGGTCCCACAGGTCACCTGGACTTCTTTTCGTCCCTTGGTGCAAAGTGCGGCTTTTCAGCAATCAACCTGAAAATGATCCCAAATGAATTTCTGCACATTTCTCCTTCCTCCAAGTAATACCAATAGATAAGATTTGAATTTATCCAACGTTTTGAGTACAATAACACTCACTTTTCATTAAATGGAGAAGAAATGGACAAATAAAATGTAGTCATGAAAAAGAGCCCATCTGACTTGCATTGCAGAAGGCGCTCTCTTGCAACGTCAATTATAACGGAAATACAAAGCAGTGATTTCGGAATCGGCTCAATTCTTTTGGAATGCCTCTGAGCAACTGCAACGCGACTTATCCTAATGAATGAAGAAATACTCCAGCACTACTTACAATAAGGAGGCCTCTGGTTTTCTGCGAGTCAGCTAGAGCACTGCAACAGCAATCAATTGGCGAATCCGGCGTTGATCACGACCGGAATCTCTGCACAAGCACCGCACTGTTGCACGGCACCTCGAGCACTTATCATGACCGAGAGATCACCGCCCGGGTATCCGCGAGAGTATCGGGAAGTTGCACAACATCCGCGAGGTGGTTTAGGTAAACACAGCGGCGGAGTACTGTAG
This sequence comes from Eretmocerus eremicus, assembly GCA_030522705.1. Lineage (NCBI taxonomy): Eukaryota > Metazoa > Arthropoda > Insecta > Hymenoptera > Aphelinidae > Eretmocerus > Eretmocerus eremicus. The sequence continues at coordinate 19,961 of JAPYYZ010000225.1, read as the reverse complement.
CTAGCGTCGGCTGCTTTCATACCTGTCAAATCGTACGCAGGCCGTTGTAATTGGAGTCACCGAGGGAGTACGAAGTTGACGGTGAATGCTGAGTACCATACTTAGGAGCGAATTCCTTTTTTTCCACGAAAACGAAGCCGCGGTTTCGTGTAAGCAAATTTTGTGCGTGTGATCTGGATTTGACGCTTTAAGAAACATGGAAAAATTGGCATTAAAAAGTTGAGTCTCAGTAAAAATATTTGTATAAAAATTGAATTCTACGAAATTTGAAAAGGGCAAAGGGGAGGTGTTACGTAATCGCCCTTCAATGCTCAGCTAATAGGGATATAGGGATTGGACTCGTCCAAAGTTCAACCAATGGGTCTGAAGGGATCGTACCTCCCCTCTTTTCCCCGCTCTCGCCCCCCATCAAGGATGCGCAGTAGGTAGGGCAAGATACGAAAGAAGAATCTTCTGCGCATGGAAGGACACTTCGAGCCCTTGATGAGCAGGAGTGGGGGTAAGGCTGAAGCGGCCCGGGCAGAGCTCGCGGGTAAGCGGGGTAGTCGAAGTGCGAGCACTCGGCGACGGATCTCGGAGCAAGCCGGACGTGATTTTCTCCTGTTTGCGGAATTTCGCAATTTTCGCCGTGCTTGTCCGGACTCAGCCGCATCCTAGGGAGACTCTGCTCGTCCAGCTTTGCCCGGGGTTTTCGTTTGAGCTCTCTTGCCTGCAGTGGTGGGATTTCTGCAGCAAGCGCTGACGTCCAGCCGATGCCGCCGCTACCTGCTGCCGAGTGCCCGGAGCTTGAGAAACGCCAAGCCGCCATTATCTTTTTTGGAGCCGCTCTCCAAATTTGACCAGTCCTCAATCGTGAGTGCGCTTGATTAATGGACGCTCAGGCGTCTTAAAATACACCTACCTCCCTTGGTCGGGCTTTTATCCCTGGCTTTCACCAGCGGCGGCTTGCCTTGCGAAAAGCCGCTGATTCCTGGTGCTAGGCAGCTTAGTAGCTCGGCATACTAGCCCGATCCTCTCTCCTCTCCTCTTTAGACCTGATCTCTGGCTTCACCGCCAGCAGAGCTGCGCCGTACAAAAGACGCTGATACTCAGTGTCTGAACAGATCGGCGTGAGACGGTCTAATCCTTCTCTGTGCGAGTTGATCCCTGGCTTCGGCCAGCGGAGGTTTGTCCTTTCCAGAGCAGGCATCTAGACCATTCACTCTCAATTCTCTTTCATTTGTGGAAGAATATGAAAAAAACCTTGTTGCTTGCTAATTAATCATTGCTTGTGCTGGCATAAATCAACAAATTGATTGATTGAAATATTGTTCCATAAAAAATCATAACTTGGCCTATATTTAAGTATACACTCATGGCTTTTCCTTTCTCTTGTTGCTTTTCTATGCTTCATCGTTAAAATTAGCACACGCTTTATTTTTAATTTTCAATTTTGCACCGGTTTCATTTTCTCACTTTGGCAATGAATGGAGCTGCAACTTTAACCACTCGACGAGCTGCTGATGCTGAGAGGTAAGATTCCGTCGCTGGATCACGGAAGTTTGAATCGAATTTCCTAAGATACAAGTTCACCTCCCTTTCAATGCAAGCCCTCCACATTGTGGGCGTTGCAAAGGTCTCTTGTCGGTTTTTCCTAAAACGCATTGTTTTTGAGTTATAAGCCTTTGAAAGTTGTAGAAACGCGAATTCTGCTACTTTCAGCGTTGAATAGGAGCAATAACAAAGTGAAAAACCAATGTTGCCACTAGTTATAATTGTCCATTAGGATGTCCTCTACAAGATCCAGTAGCAAGTAGCGATGTTTCCAGTCCAAAACCTACTAATTTTGGAAGTTCTTGATAAGCAGGTTAGTATGGACTTGGTATACCTAATATACCGTGCACAGGCGCCTGGACGATGTATACAGTTACACTGAATACATGCTAACCTGCTCATCAAGAACTTCCAAAATTAGTGAGTTTTGGACCGAAAACATCGGTACTTGCTGCTGGATCTTGTAAAAGTCATCCTAATGAACAGCTGTTAACAGTGGCAACATTGCTTTTTCACTTTGTTATTGCTCTTATTCAACGCTGAAAGTGGCAGAATTCGTGTTTTCTCAACCTTCAAAGGCTTAGAACTCAATAACAATGCGTTTCAGCGAAAAAAAACAAGAGACCTTTTTTGTTCAAAATAGGTCAATTCACCCAGTTAAGATAATTTCGAGTCAATATTGCTAATTTTCTGAATTTGTTGTAACAAATCCGATTTGGACATAAACTGCCGTTGAACTGAAATTTTCAATAAATATTTTTTTACCGTCATTCACATGCGGTTGATGAAATTGAATCTCGCTCACAATGCACACATGCGAGAATGTTCTGAAAGAATCAACTGTCATCCGTGACATTGATTGAACTTGATCTCAAGCAGGTTGCTTGCGCGTATTCTTGCTTATTAACGAACGTTCCTATTCTAACGACGATAGTGATTACTTCGCCGCAAGAAAAGTGCAAATCGTTCGGCGGTTCTCTCAATCCTGGAGTCATATGATGACTGTATTATTGAGCATGCAAATAGCATCAAATTTGATTGAGAGCTCCATGCTCTTCCCTCAAAATTTGTATCGGGAGTCGCCGCGCCGGTGCCGGGCCTGGGCCACCAGTGGAAGGCGTTACATCCAAGCCTAGTGCAAACATGTCCGCCACGCGTGGGCCAGGCCTGAGACGTGGCACGCCGCGCTTGGGCCAGGTGCCTGGGCACCATTGAAATTTCTGATCGGGATTCTATTGAATCAAGTTGAATCAGTTGATACATTGGTGGAGTTTATAACTACTCTGGACTCGTCCGGAGATTTAAGCTCGTGAAATCGAAAGGTGAAGTACGTTGATCTTCACGATGCGCATGGGTCGCGCGGACAGTATAATTCGCGATTCACGGACAATAGAGCCAATCGAGAGAATAAATCGTTATACGCCCCAAGCATGAACAACGGTTCGCGAGATGGCTCAATTTAGAGGGAGCGTGAATCAGGGGACAGTCCCACACAAATACGCGCCCGCACACCCGAGAGATCCAGTAATTCAAATTATCGACCTCTCACGCCTCACTCAAGCGCTCAGCGGAGCAACGCACCGGCAGCGCGAGACAGCTCGGCGCCACGCGAGTTCACGACTCGCGATAGCAGCCGAAAGCGCACGTCTACAAGCTCGGGTATGTTTACGCGCGACAAAGCATTTCCAAACAATGATCGTCGTCGCACGAGTGGCGTGAACTAAATTGACATTGAGTCAGTGCACAGTGATTCGGAAAACGAGTGATCGCTGCACTGATGCCACACCATCATAAAGCCACTATGAAGAATGATACTTTTTTGACGAATATATGTCAAAAACTTGATGCCAGTGTAGCTATTTCTTGTTGTGTGGGTGAAAATCAATCCAAACGTAAACAGAAAAGCACTATGGGCGCCATAACAGTTTCAGAGCAGCTCGTTCAAGCGAAAGAGTTGGACGGAATCAACAACTTGTGTGAGGAGGATAACTCGTCACTGCTCCAGGGGCGAGCAGATAATTTCCATAACGACCAAGCCGAAACGGTAGCTGCAGATATTGAGGGGTGTGTCCAAATCAGTCCACCAGTAGTTAATCTACTCGAAACTAGCTTGCAGACTAGATCGGATGTGATCGGAATGGGGTTGAGGAATAAGAGGATGGAAGCTCGGTACGAGATAGCAGACGATCTCATCGAGTCACAGCGGAATGAGTAGAGTGATTGTGATAATGCAATGCCGCGATCGAGGGGACGAGACGAGATCAAGCAAAATTTGTGGCAGATTAGTTCAATAGTTTCGCGAGACGAGCTCCTTCAGGAAAGCGATTACGCTTATGAGAGGGAAGATGTTCTCAGGGCACAGTGCCCAGAAATGGAAGTTCGCAGTGAAAAAATGCAAGTCGATGTATTGCTTCATTCTGGTAGCAAGTTGACATGCGTTTCGGAGGAAGTATCCAACATGATGAGCCGCTGTGTGGGAGTACTGCGCGTTCTTACCGGTGACTGGGGTGCAAGCTTTTGGGTTGACCGGTGGAAGGTCACAGCGAATGCAGAAACAGTTCCGCGCGGAGATTGAAATCGGCGGTGTGAAAACATGGGCGGATTTTTTGGTTCTTCCTCGGTTGATATGCGAATGCATTTTCGAAGTGAAGATACTCGCGAGCCTCGGAGCAGAGCTTGATTTTGAAACCGGAGACATTCTATTCAAAATTGATGGGGCTACTGTAAAGCAGGTATATAACGTAGTAGAGGTTCCGTTAAAAGATCTAAATGAGGTATGGAGAATATACCTCGCGACGTTGAAGAATTGGAGTCCGACTACAATTTTGTGCCCATTGCACACGCCTTTATCGAGCCTCGAAAGTTATACGAGTTATCGGATGCGAAAATTCGCGAGAAAATTGAATCAACAGTGGGACTTTCAGAAACTCAGAGAGTCCAACTGTTTCATATAATCTCACGGTACCGACACATATTTAGCGACGTCTCGGGTCGATTCGGAGACTTCAAATACAGGATAAAGTTGAGAAGGCACGAGCCATACAAACAAAAGTCTCATCCGGTCCCGATAAAGTATAGAGGAAAGGTTGACCAAGAAATTTAGAGAATGCTCGAAATGGACATCATTAAACACTCTGAGAGCGAATATATCAATCCAATTGTACCGGTCATAAAGAAAGACGGATCAATAAGACTTCGTTTGGATGCCCGTGATACTAACGCTAGATGCAAACACGATCGCAAGGGTCCGGAGGAAATTGACGAAATTTTCCGGAAGTGTGCAGGTGCCTAGGTTATGTCAGGATTTGTGCTGGTCGCGACTTTTTGGCAGATTCCGTTAGCTCCGGAGTGTAGGAAAGTCACGGGTATTATGCACAGAGGGAAGGTATACCAGTTCACCGTCGTACTATTCGGTGGAAAAACAAGCGGTGCTGCTTCAAAAAGGGCCTCGTACAGAATTCAACGGAAGATGAGAGACTCGCGACTTGACTTCGTAGACGATTGGCTACTAATCTCGGAAACTTATGACGAACATCTTGACCATATCGAATCGCTATTCGAATGTATTTCAGACGAAGGAATCACATTCAATTTCGATGAGTCAGAATTTTGCAAACAAGAAACAAAGTTTCTAGCGCATATCTCAAGCACGGATGGCCTCGAGCCGGATCCGGAAAAATTTGAAGCAATCAACAACTCCCCGTCGCCGAAAAATGCACGACAATTGAAGAGATCCCTTAATCTGGTACAGTTTTGCTCAAAATTCACTGATCGTTTATCAGATAAAATTGTACGTTTGCTTGAATTGTCAAAATCTGGAACAAAATGGAAATGGGGGTCTGAACGAAAGAGTGCTTTTGCCAAAGTAAAGATGTTATTCGACCATAAGATGTTTTTATGGCATCCCCGACGGGACCAGCCATTTTAATTATACTGCGATGCGTCTGCTTGGTCGGTAGGAGCAATCTTAGCTCGAAATGATGGGCATGGTCCTCAAGCTATCACAATGGCAAGCAGACAGCTGAAATCTCTTGGAAGAAATGATATGACCACTGAGTTGGAATTATTAAGCATAGTATGGTCTTTACAGAAATTCCGAAGTTGGATTCTGGGTGCAGAGATTCATGCGATGAACGATCATAAAGCATTATCTTATTTCATGACGTGCCGTTTCATGAATCCTAGACTCACCCGTTGGATGCTGTCAATTCAAGATTATAATCTTACGGTACATCATATTCCAGGAAAGGACAACATTGCGGTTGACGCCCTCAGCAGAATGGGATATCAAGGTTCAAATGAAAAACCGGAGGATTTGATTATTCACGCGATTTCAGTCAGAAAACCATCGAAAGATCTTGCTCATAGAATGAGAAACATACAGGTTAAGCAGCGCGGAGATGAGCAAATTGCACGAATTATCGAGCGTTTGGAACGGGGGACCGAACATCGAGATCACATTCTGGAGTTGAACATGTTGATGAAGGGGAGCGCCGAGGATCAGCGTATTGTTCTACCGCCAAAGCTCGAGGAAATTGCTACTTAATGAGATTCACGAGGCGTAAGATTATATCGGTCCTTCAAGATGTTCGAAAATGATCGAGGAGACGATCTGCTACCCAAATTTGCTGAAAATTGCATCGCGCAGATTACGAGCATGCGATACCAAGCAGAGACACAAAAACTATACCATCAGAGTACACGCGGAAACTTGGCCAACAATTGCCGGGAGTATGGATTTCTATTGATTTTCACAGGCCTCTGCCTGCATCTACGGCTAATGTTCGACATATATTGGCTGTGTTTGATGGTTTTCCGGAGTTTGTAACGTTATTTCCCATATAATGCGCGAACAGCCGGACTACGATGAATAAAATCTTCAATAATTATATACCTCGATTCGGGAAGCCAAAAAGAATTCAGTCCGATCATGAGACACAGTCCACGTCAAAGCAGTGGTTGGACCGACTCAAGGTCGAGGGTATTCGAGCAATATTTTCATCAATCCGTAGACCATGTTCAAATCAGGTAGAGAGGATAGACAAAGAACTAGGGCGTCATTTTCGTACGTGAGCCAATGAATATCATAAGGCTTGGGCGAGATGGGTACCTTTCATTGAAGATTGTATGAAGGAAGTGTACCATGAGTCCACAGAGTAGATACCAGCGGAACTGCAACTTGGCAAAGCCTCAACTCGATTCTGGTCAGAATAGATTATTTCTCCCGAACGTAAGGAGTTGTCCCCTTGTCTCTTAAACAAAAGTTAATCTTTGAGATGAATAATCTCGTCGGAAAGGGGACTAGGCGCGCGGACAAACATGAGGACGCGAGAGATTTCACTGGATCCTTAGAAGGACAAGAAGTCTTAGTGAGAGCATGTATTTACTCATCTGCTGAACGAGGAATTACGCCAAAATCGCTCGCGTTGCATGAGTGTCTGTACGTGATTCAAAAGATCACCGGTAGTTGGTCGTATGAATTATTCGATGAGAATTTGAATCGAGATCGGGGAAAATTCCATACCTCCGCATTACGTCCGTATTATCGCCGAGATGCATCATAAGATTAACATCTTTTCAGATGTCGGTGCATAGCGAGGATTCAGGGTTGATGGGAGAGAAGAACGAGGACCGAATTGGAATAGAGATAGGGGAACGGCTGGATATACTCGAGCAGTATGATGAGGACAGATGGGCGACATTTGCCGTAGTCGTCGGATGATGGGACATTATAAAAAGGGAGTGGACCGAATGCAAAAGTCAACGCGACAAATGTGACATGACCCCTAAGGTCGCATACAACCAAACGAAAGAATTAAGAGCTGAGATTTCAAAGCTGCGCAGAAGAATAATTTTGATGCGACAGGAGATGGCAGAGTCGCTATGGCAGCAGGAACGGGACTGAGAGATAAATAAGATCTGTTTTGACGTGATGTTCGACAATCTATCTCAAGTTCTTGCGAGGTTGAATTTAGATGATGTAGAGTTAGAAACAGATTAGTTCTTTTCGAATAAGAACAATAAAATTACAAGATAACGTTCATGAATTTCGATTATTCATATATTTAGACACCTCAGAACTCCCTACAGAGTGATGAAATCAGATAGTCACGGATTACGAGAAGATACGTATTTACATTTTCCACCTCGTTACTTCAAGGACTGAAAATATCTCGTTTGATTTCTTGATAATGTAATTTATTCCTCCTAGTCGAATGCCAGTATCAAAATTCAAACGTACCAGGCAACGTATAAATCGTGAATTGGAAAAATTGAGGCAACACCTTGAATCGGTACAAGACGAGGTGGAGAATTCAAAAGAACAAGTCTCGAGCAAATCTCGGAAATCAGTGCGAGAGCGGCCACATTTATCGGAGCATAACGAGACCGACAACTGTCTGGTTATTTCGAACGGAATCCCTTGGGGAGACTGAGAGGGATTGGGGATTGAAGTACGTGAGCCATGTCGTGTTATGCCGTGTCATGTCGTGTCGTGTCGTGTTGTCCCACTCGATCCTGTTTACGTGTTTGAATGTCGGGATTTCGCAAAAAAACGCAACTAAAGTCTTTTACCTTACCATAGGATGCCTAGCCCACGCGATAAGGAGCGTATGAGAGCGTGGCGCGAATTGGCCCGACAGAGACGGCGGGAGAAGAATGAGAGGGCACAAGAAGAGTGGAGGCGCCTGCGCGACATGGAGGCCCAGAAAGATCAATGGGCCAGATCCATGGTTCGGGCAGAAGAACGTCGACGTTGCTCGAGCCCCAAAAATGGTGCTACCATATATCGAAGGCATTCTGCCCAACATCAACCTTATACTGCGAGAAAAACAGTGTAATTCCCACGTACAAGCTGTCAAATGAACTGAACAGTCTGATCAAATTAGGCAAGGATCAGTCATCAGACACCGATAAGAGAGGGGTAGTCTATCGGATTGCCTGTAAAGATCGTAGTAAGGTTTATGTTGGGCAGACATCACGCTGCCTGAAATACCGTATCGCGGAACACAGACGTGGCGTGAGGGGAGGGGACGAACGATCGACTCTTACGGCACACTGCCGTAACACACACTACGTGTTTGATTTCAAACGTGTCGAAGTTCTAAATTCCGAAAATGCGAACTTTAAGAGAGAGTTCTCCAAGATGCTCCATATTCATTGGAATGATGACAATGTTAACCGCGAATTTGATCTCGACGGTCTCAAGCAATTCTATAGAGACGCGTGAGATGAACTCAAACTCTCTCTGAATACGCGCCAACCTCCCCACTAAACCATCACACCTGTACACAACAGCATACCCCTCCCTGTTGGCACTCCAAGCCAGCGCGCAGAGCCGGTGGTATCAGGGCAGCATGCGAGCGTGACAGTCGCCTGCGGTGAGCCAAATCTTGTCTGCTCAGAGGATCTTCCGCGGTGGCTCGGACTCCTGCTGCACCAGCAGGCTCCTTGTGCCGCCTCTGCATGTCTCGCGCTCTCCTGATATCACGGCTTGCCTCTCTCGTGGCCACCATTGCTTTCGGGGAGTTTGCCGGGGGTAGCGTATGCAGGGATGGCAGATAATATCGCATTTGCACTTCTTGCTAGGCCACCGTCACCTGTGCCGACGCCTGCGGTCTGCCTCCCCTGTGTCGCTCCCCTTGGCGAACGTAGGTTTGAACTCCCTCCATTCAATAATCTTATCATACCACCTCGACTCACTTCCTAAATTTCTAACATAGATTCCGCCAAAGTATTGACGCTCTTGCCACTGCGCAGTTGAGCCACTATGTGATATAATTATATAAATTAGGCGAGTTCCCCTGACTAGTCATTTTTGAGACTTTTAGATATTCTAAATTATATCAGACCTCTGTTCAAATCTTGTAGCCCTGGAGATGACAGCATGAGAGCTGTCGAAACGTCAGCGTTCAGCCAATAAAAATAGTCCGAGATACCTATGTATCGTCATTCCACCCAAAACCTCTACGATTAGAGATATATCAAATCCAAACCATTTTGATTAAGGTTCATTCCATCGCCTCTCGCAGCCTTGTTGAATTTCTCATCGATTTGCGAGTCATTTTCGAAAATCCAAATGGGGCTATGCATCCCTGCAATCTCTCGCATCTTGCGCTGCGAAATTGTTAAGTACTTTCAGAGTCAAGTAGTTAGGAATGTGATAATACTAACTAACAAATGCATGGGCCACTAACAATGTAGATTTACTAACGAAGAAAGCGTTCCCATCATGTACATCACAACTCGTCGAAATAACATGATTTTCCGAATGAAGGCGCGATGTACTGATTATGCAGGATAAATTATATGGATGGCGGAGCATGTGAAAAGGCTAGTAGCGGTGCGCGGTTATAGTATGGCGTTGCATGGAAGTGTATGTGACGCGCAAGGGGTGAGCTTTCGAGCCGCCGAAATGCCGATAATCGCACGATAAGCAAACGGGCTCGCGCAAGGAGCCGAGCTCCGGCACTCTGGCCTAAGAGGACAAAGCGTCCAGTCAGCCTCTCAAGGAAAGCAGGAAGAGCCCAGCTGCACACTCTCTTAAGCGCCATCCTCGAGCCCAGCCAGCACGAGATCAACTCCTCGTTCCTCAGACCACGAGGCTCCATCGAAACCGAGTAAGTGTCTGGGCGACGTTTGAAGCTACCTATATGGGGCTTCCCCGTACTGAATTATCGCGAGAATGAGAGCAGAGAAATCCAGAGTCTTCGGTGAGGTATAGCCTCACCGCCCTGGATTTCCGCCCGCGGACGCGGAAATCAACCACCTAACTGTTCACTACGCACACTCCAGGGGGGGGGGGCTATGGTGTGATGGGTTCTAACCTATCACGTACACTGGCAAAATAGGATCGAACCCTCGAGGAACAGTCAGGCCTTTCCCGAAACGTCCGCTAGGATTCAAGTCACGCGATTCAAATCAACGCGATAGCGAGAACTAACCATAGATACGGGATATAGATTCAGGGAAGCACGCGAGCATGACTTGCTCGGTATTAGCGAACCATACCTAATCGTGGTTGTTCCTGTTTGCTTTGGAATGTTCCAGGCTTGATCAATAATTAACGGCCCAGCGCGCACACTTGTAGGGGTTTGCTCCAGGAATATGGAATTTGCACATGCATCGTTGTAATAATTTCAAGAGCCATTTTTCTTTGCTCATTTTAGAGCAAATTTTGGGACTGAAATTTTGAACGTATCTCCAAAAGTCAAAAGTTATACCTATAGACACATATTTATATACCAAACCATTGTTGTAACTAAACACGTTCATGTTGAAATTTTGACTGCGTTGCTTATTCAACTGATCATATTCGATCGGCTCATGCTATAAAAATTGTCATGTGATTCATTTTGGCTCGTTAAAGATATCATAATCAAACTCCTATTCCATGCTTCTGCACACCTCACTTGTACCTCAATCCTTATTCTGATCCATTTTCAGAGTTTGCGATTTCATAAATTATGACACACGTCATCGCACAACTGACGTTTTTTTTCGCGTCTGTAGGTTCAGAACGAGGAAGCAAGCTGAGCGAGGAAGGTGCACGCGGACGTAGAAGATTTTAATTCATGATTTTTACGTACAATGCGATGGAGGTAAAAAGCCGACTTTTGCTCAAAGAAATGCTCATACAGCTGGATCAGAACGATGGATCACTCTCAAAAGACACTCATCTCATGCCAAATTCATCGTTAAATACGATGAAATAACTTTAATCAACGTATCTGAGATAGTTTTCTTTTAACTACGAATAATCTAGAGAAGGGCGCATTTTCACCGAAAAGTGGTTCAAAAAATCAATAGATCTTTCAGTCACCATTGACCGAATATTCATCCAATCATTTTCAAACTTCATGACTGCGTTCATTCACCTCTGAAGTAGATGATTACGATTCAAAATTGATGAGATATCTATTCTTGTGGATGCCCGGGCTTTCAGATCAATAAAAGTAGAAAAGGACGAAAAACGGAGACTTCAATTTTTGGTCGTGTTTCGTATGCCTTCCATTCAATAATTGATCAAATCAAATTAGAATGATGTGACAACATCTCGTACATGTACTTTATTTCAAAACGAGACCTGCATCCAACGTGTAACGAGTCCTGGTGGAGTAACTGCCAAACCCTGGGAGCGGATTGAAGAAAATCGGCCAATTTTATGCGTATACGGAGAAGGTATTCTTGATTGCTCACGAGCTGAAAATGAGATCACCAATAGAGCGTCACTAGCCCGATCGATTGCACTGTCGGAAATTTCCGGGACATTGTTAGTTTTGGAGCAAGAGTGCTTCAAAGTACAAAAGGTCCTCTGATTCCAACCAAACTTGGTGAACAGGCGGAAAAAATATTGCTCACCCATCCGAGCCAATCAGATGGACCGAGCAGTCTCTGGAGTTCGAGATTTTGAGGTGAGAGAACTGAGGTTTTCCAAACTCTGACATCAAGTGATCAAAAAATTTCCCTGATTGTGCACACCTTGGAACCACGACGGAACTGAGCTTTGTACCTTGACGACAAGTTGGGAAATTCTAAATTGGAATTCTCGAAAATTCTCCTGAGGAATTTTCGTGACTTCTAAGATTGCGCCTTATAGAGGCCTTTCTGCACACCCCGTTAGTGCTACTCTGAGACTCGTACCCTCGTCCTAATAGGTGGAAATTCAAATTGAAAATTTCGAAGAAGTTTCGGAACTGTTATCCGTATTGGTCTCACGGAGGTGGCTCACGGCCACCAAGAGGACAAGGCTCCACCACACCGGAAGCCGCCCAGAGGAGACAGGCGCAGATGAGTAGTGGCGCATGCTTCAACTGCGACCAGCCCGGGCACTTGGTGAGAGAATGCCCCCTACGCCAGGGTTTCACATGCAAACAGTCGGGGCATGTGGCCAACGAGTGTCCTCGGAGATCAGCCAAGAGTTGTCAAGGCTGTGGGCAAGGGAGATATACCATCAAGACGTGTTACGATTGCAAATGGGCTCTTCGGCCTTCGGGAAACGGGTCGGTGGGAGCACAGAGCTGGACCTCGCCTGTGCCTCGCAGCCAATAGATGGAGTGACTGACATGAAGACCACGCCAGAACGGCGACTAGCCTCGGTTGGACCTGATCAATCCGTACCGGTGACCGGTTCACCGCAAGGCACGGTAGCTCCAAGAGAGTCACTCGTAGAGGACGAAAGAGGCCATTTTCCAGGAGGAGTTCCCGAGGTGGAGCCCGCAGCGAAAGGTACGTCGACAACACCGAGGTGGTTCTCCGAAGAGATGAGCCCAGCCACGGGTGCCATTCAGAAGGAGGGTTGATGAGCAGAGACGCTGAATCGTCTCCTCATGCCGAGCTGGTACCCGAGATTGACCCCGACGATGGGGGGGATGAGTAGTTTGGAGTCGGACCCGGTAATCGGAGAGATTCGCAACGTTGAGTTGACCCCTGCAATGAGTGAGATTTGCAAGGAGACTCGGGGCTGCCCTGAGATCCCATGCGGATTGTGTGAGGCTAAAAAGCTATCACGTATAGGGGCCCTGATGTCCAATTTGAACAAGGTGGAAGCCGCCCTGAGGGCGCAGAAGGGCGCGCCGCTATGTGTGGCGTGTCGAGAGGGATGCGAGGGGGAGGATGACACTGGCGCAGCGGATTCGTCAACGTTTCTGACGGCCGGGGTCGAGAATACCTTACCCCACCTGCCAAAGGATCCTGCGGTTGCAGGAGTATCCGACTCACCACAACTGGAGGAACGTCGATTGGGGGACCCATTCGGTATAGTCCGGGCAGAGGTGGACTCGTGGACATCAGGAGAGCTCATAAAGGGACCCAAAGCCGAGGCTACCCCTGGGAGGAGAACAATTCTCGGCATTGTACAGTCCAGGCACTCAGGTCTCATTCGTAGATCCGTCTGTCACTAACAAGTAGAGGACCAACCTTGTGGATCACGGATTTGGCCAAAACTCTCGGTATCATCTTGTTTCGGTGAGAAATGAAGATATCTCAGAGGGTTTAGACCAGTAGGCCTTCTGTTTCGAGATACAGCTATGGACATTAGCATTGCTAGTATACCTATAAATATGACCTTTCTAACACGGGTTTATATGGGCAATGTTGATGTCCATGGCTGGATCTCGGAAGAGAGGGCCTGTTGGTCTAGACTCTCTGGGATATCTTCATTCCTCACCAAAACAAGATGATTCCCAGAGTTTTGGCCGAATACCTGATCCACAAAGTTGGTCCTCTACTTGTAAGTACTACGAAGAGCGAGTAGCTCCCATCAAGGCCTCACTGGAAGGTGCCGTGAGCGGCACTCGAATCATAGTCCTCGGATTGTTGAAGATGACGATGGAGATTGATGGCCATGCCCTCACTATCATAATGGACGCTGTCGATGACACGCCCTACGATATGGTATGAGAGATGGATTCCATGAAGGCCTGGAGATCAGATTCCAGGAACGCGGATCGCCAATGGTGAGTCCTGGGGAGCAGATACCGAGATTTTGTGAAAAAACCTCGGGAGAAGACCAAGAACCGGATCTACGCAGAGTGCGCCTGTCTGGTGCTCATCGAATATGGAGAGAAGAATAAACTTGAAAAAATGGTGCGAGACATGGCCGTGGTGGGTGGTAATGATGGATTGACCAGTCTAACCCAACACACGATCCGGCTGACATACGAGGTTCTGATACGACATCGTCCACGCCGACTGTCTCGAAAGATGTTGGAAATCGCCCGCAAAGAAGTGAAGAAGATGGCCGAAGCAGAAGTTATTGAACCGTCGCGTAGCCCTCTCAACAGCGCTTCCGCGTTGATGAAGAAGAGCGATGGGACATACAGATTCTGTATAGACTACAGAGATCTGAATAACAAGACTGTGGAGAACGCGTACCCTCTACCCAATATGGACACCATTTTGGACGAGTTGCAGAACGCGAAATATATCAGCGAGATAGATCTGGAGTCGGCGTATCACCAGATACCGATGGAGGGCCGAAGCAAGCAGTACACGGCGTTCTCCATCCCCGGGATGGGGGCCTGCCATTGGCTGCGCATGCCTTTTGGACTTTGCAACACACCGGCCACGTTCCAGCGGCTCCTCGACCGCTCAATCAGGCCGGAACTGGAACCGTACGTTTTCTGCTACCTCGATGACATTATCATCGCGACGGAAACGTACAAGGACCAAGTGAAATATCTTGAGCTGGTACTGCAGCGTCTGCGCGAGGCAGGGCTTATGGTGAATCTAGACAAATGCCAAATCAGCTGCAGCCAGGTCAACTATTTGGAATTTATCCTGGATGCTGAGGGCCTCCACCCGGATCCCGAGAAGATGAGGCCGGTGCGAGAGTATCCTCCACCCGCCAATCTACGTCAGCTCCGCTCATTCCTTGGAATGGCCGGCTGGTGCTCAAGATTCATCAAGGACGACGCAGAACTGGAAGTACCACTTCTTAAATTGCTCCGCAGAGACATGAAGTGGTACTGGGACGAAGAACAGCAGCACGCGTACGATCGACTCGAGGGAGCGTTGGTGACGGCTCCCGTTCTCGCCACACCGGATTTCTCCAAGAAGATCACGATCCAGTGTGATGCGAGCGGGACAGCGTTGGGAGCCGTACTCACGCAGGAAGGGGAGGATGGAGAGCATCCCATCGTATATATCAGTCGTAGCTTCATATCTGCTGAACGAAATTACACCGCGACGGAGCAGGAATGCCTCGCGGTGGTGTGGTCCATAAAGAAGCTACGTCATTACGTAGAGGGCTACCAGTTCACAGTGATCACAGACCCCAGTGCTCTCAAGTGGCTACGAACACTGAAAGAACCGGCGAACCGGCTCGCTTGGTGGGCATTGGAGCTCCAGCAATGGGATTTTGAGTTTCTCCACCGTGCGGAGAAGATGCACAAAGTACCGGATGCATCATCTCGCATTGATGAGCCGGCTCATTTGGCTAGCTATGCGGTGGAGCGGGAGGTGGTCGCGGTGAGCTCACGAGAACCAGGCGAGCTGAATCTCGGGTGCTCCGTGGCAGACATGTCTAAGGACGCAGAATATCAGAAGTTGATCCGCAGAGTGCGAGGAAATCCGTGGAAATACAAGGACTGAAAGATCGAGAATGGACTCCTGTAACGACACTGTCACGATCCGCTACTCGACGCGGTCATCGATCCTTTCGAGAACGCAACCGAGACGTGGAGTCTGGTAATCCCGGTCGGAAGGCGTCAAGGAGCCCTGGAGCGGGCCCACTGTCTCACGTCTGTTGGTTACATGGGTTTGAAAAAAACCTATGACCGCCTAGCGAAGGACCTGCACTGGCCCGGCATGTACCATGACACGGCAACATTCGTGGAGCAATGCCAGCTGTGTCAGCAGTACAAGGTGTCCCGAATGGGCTCGTTGGGCCTGATGGAGGACCAGGTCATCGAACGGCCATGGGCCGTGGTCGCCGCCAACCTGATGGAGTTTCCTCCAAGTTGTAAGGGAAATGAGTACCTGTGAGTACCACAAGATTTGTTCACTGGCTGGCGGCAACCTGAGACTGATCGTGCGTTGTGTCATTGTTTGTTGCAGATTTGATCGACCTCGTCGACGAAGGGGAAAGAATGCTGAGGCTGCTATCTGATCACCTTGACCTTCCCGACCTCCTGACGGAAGGGCCGGTCGACTACGTCGCCTGGTAGCGGCCCATCGCCCTACCGCACCCGGCATGATCTCTCCGGTCCCACTCAGCTCCAGATGGAGCACGAGATTATCTGGCGGAGCAGTCTAGAGCTTCGGCGGACGGCCGAACGTAAGCGATCGGTGACCCCGGAGGGTTTCATTGAGGGAGTTGCTCCCGTCGCGACGCCACCTCCGCCAAATGCGGCCAGCCGAGGAGCGATCTCCGAGGTGCCGGCCTCGCGGGGATCCCGACGTCACGTGGTTCCAGTCAACCTCGCACGCGTGGACGAGGATGGAGAGGAGGAGGACCTGGAGTTGGAATCGCTGTGAGCCACGCAGAAACTGAAGGAGTCCGTCCGAGGCTCAGCTCCACCTCAACCGGAGCCGCGGGAGGAACCAGCCCCGGAGCCAGCAGCCGGCTACGACTGGCCACCGACTCCCCCGGAGCTCCCGTAGGGAGCCCGCGCCCGGACGCCTACCAGGGCCCGTCGAGAACACCCTCCACCCCAGGGGCAGGAGACGGTAGCGGAGCCGGAGCCTTGCTTCCTGGAAGGCCCGCGGGGTCTCCCGCAACATGTGTTGGAAGAGATACGGGAGAAGCTCGAGCTCAGGTCCCGCTATTAGAGCCTCGATGCCCGGGACGGATGGGCGAACTACCTGGACCATCGGGTGGGGACGGCCCAGCTCCTGCGACCGGACGAGGACGTCCGATGCTCGCCGGCCCGGGACAGACAACGGGGCGAGCCATCTCAGGGGCGCTGGTCCCCCACTGTGGCATTCTATCTCCAGGGGGAGCGGGCTCAACAACTGGTGGCCGAAGAACGGGAACTCGAGGAGCATCGAGAACGAGAGCGAAGAAGGGAACGCGAGTGGCAACGACAGATGGACCAGCAGAAACGCGACCGACGATGGGCCAGAGGGCGGCAGCGGAGGGCGGCCCTTCGGGGGCGTCGACCGCGCCCCCCATTGCTAGCCCGGGACCAACATAACCCTCAGGTCACCGAGGACCCCGCCGAGCCCCAGCAAGAGGAGTGGTCCATGGTGCGGCACGACGAGCAGTTAAGGCGCAAGCGCTAAAACCCCCGCGATCACCTCCCGGTGGAGGACCATCCTGACCACCCGGACCATGCTGGGGGATGAGAGTGGTCCCTCTCCCCGTCCCCCAGACCAAACAACCTGGTCCGAGGCGGTAGCGAGGAGATCGCCGTTCCCCTCCACTGGGACGCTCCGCGGCCATCAGCGGAAGCACCCTACAGGGGAAGTCGGGATAACTCCAGGGACCGCTACTTGACGTGCTCATGGTCAGGGGCAAGGTCTACCCCGATGTCTGGGGAAGGAGCGGACACGGCCACGGAGAAGCAGAGAGAACGTGGTGAGGAGAAGAAGAACCCTATGTACGGGGCCTTCTTTTCGTGGACCACCGAGGTGCCAAAGGACCCAGAAGGTCTGCCCATCCGCTGCTGCTTCAACTGCTGGTCGCCAGGTCACAACGCCCGGATGTGCGATCATGGAGATTTCCGTAGCTATTCCTGTAACTGCGGTCGGCGCGGGGTACAGGCATCGGCCCGTCCACGGTGCGCCCAGGCTTACAGGTCCTGGACGGGCTGGAATCCCACCGCGAGACCAGACGTCGGGAGGCCAGCGTCGGAGTCGGTGACGAAGGATGAAGTCCCATTCCCCTGCCCACCGACCGGATCAATGACCTCTGCGGTGGCAACCGAAGGACCATCGGCTGCGGCCGACCAGACTCGCCCCCACCAACCTACCAGCCTGCTGACCGTGCCCCTGGATCCAGCACCAGCAACCGGTCCAGCCGACGCCATCGCCGGACGCTCAGCCACCAGCTCCAGCATCGGCGGAACGCCCATCATCGACCGCTACCTCCGGACCTAGCAGTTCCATCGTCGTCCTGGACTTGGGGGCCCCCATGACACGCATGACCAGAGTCGGCCTTCAGCGCTTCGGCGCACTAGTGGTTGTGGCCAATGCGATACCAGAAGACCTCCGGCCTCCCATGTTCCGGGCGTTCTTCGAGAACCTACAGCGACGCGAATAGGTGCGGAGAGTCATCGAGTCTGGGCTCCGCCATCAGGAGAGAGGAAAACTTCGTTTTGAACCCCTGAAAATGTACCTTGTATCCTTCTCGTCCTCTTCTCCTGTCTCCCTATTGACGACTAGAATTGGTTTAGTTCGTCATCATCCAGTGAGGGTAGTGGTGGTAGTTCCCAAGGAGGGGTCGGGACGGATTGTGGGTTTTTAGTTCAGTTTCAGTTTTTGTTGTTATTTTTGATTTTGATTTCGAATTGTCTTCCCCTCCATGATGGTAGCAATGTGAAATGTTCATTATTGGCCCGAAGTAGAGGTGAGGGATAGTCGAGGGATCAGGCGCCCCTTTCCCCCTACCCTCTCCGGTCGATTACCCGGAGGAGATGAAGCAAGAGTAATGCGACGTGAGAACGTCGCAGCCGTACGCAGGAACGTACCCTGGCCTTTGCCTGGGTATTTGAGAGAAGATAACTAATCTCGCTCGAATGTCTTTTTGTTGAGGTAACCGGGCGGAGAGGAGTTGATGGCAAGGAAAGGCCCGTCGAGCAGCAGCAGACTAGCAGCAGCAGCAGCAGACCAGCAGCAGCAGCAATAGCCGAGTATAGTGCGCGCAAGTTTCGATGAGGGCAGCACCTCCCGGGCGCGAGTTGGGTGGGCGCGAGGGGGAATGGGCTGGGAGAGACACCGTCGCAGGAAGAGTTGGAGGTAGTTGACCGACGAACGAGCGAGTTGGAGTAGGATTGAGATAGTTTTGAGTCCTTATGAGCCAAGTCGGAGTATTTTCGAGGAGTTACGAATGAGGGCGTGGGAGTTTGTGGATACCATCCTCAACATTTCGCTCGGGATGTTGAACGAGCAAGGGGGAATAGACGGTGAGTGCGGCTTCTCAATAAACGATCCTCACTCTTGACCCTCCCTCGCCCCCTCGTTGTTGAGAGTCGTGCGCGCCGCGGGTGTCCGTTCGGGAGTGTAGTACCCGGGATCTCGGCTGTGCCCCACGCGCGTCTCACTCTCGTCAGGAGTGCCCTACCCGGGTGGATTACCCACGCCCACGCGCGTCGTGTCGTTGCCCCTCGTAAGGCCACGGGGAGCATTAGGAGAGCTGCTTGGCGAGCTAGGTGGGGAACCGAGAAAACCCTGCCTCCCAGTGGTGGTGTTCCCTCAGAGGCCTTCCCCTGAGAGCCACACAGGGCTCCTCAGCTCGCCTTTGGCGGGTGCAGAGCATCGCTCGGCCCGCCAGGGTGCCTAAACTCGCCCCCGGGACCGCGCGAGCATTCAGGCCATCTTGGCCACGAGGCCGGCCGGCGGCGGACATTTCCACGTCAGGCACATGGCTCATTGCGGACGGAAGCCACTTGGTAGAACGCGCGCATCGCTCGGGTCACGTGACGCGGAGCATTAGGGTGCGTCCAGGGATATTGTTTCGCGAGGCAGCGAGGTCGTGTCGCGCGGCTTAAGGTGCATCCAGGAAAGTCGTACCGCGCAGAGGTCGGATGGTGGGTAGGGATGCGTACGTATGGGAGGTGCTTGCACGTGGAAGATATTGGTTGTGAATAGTGTCCATAGATAGTGTGGGGTTAGGGAAATTCGGTAGTTGGACCCTTAGAGCAGATTCGAGTCAGGGTAGATAGGTGGCATGAATTACAATTGAATTTATCGTTCATACGAGCTCACCTACCGCGCTAAGGCGGCGGCCACCACAGCTTGGATTAATTTTTCCAAACTATGGACCTCCG
>JAPYYZ010000224.1:0-27160 GCA_030522705.1 Eretmocerus eremicus | reverse complement strand
GCAGTGGCTGTAATAGTTACTTCAGTACTGAATTCTTGGCTGATCATGAACACTGCAGTGCAAACTACAGTTTTTTGTTGCATGGAGAGCTATGAAGAGGATAAACTTCCAAAATCAAAACAGCTTATTACTTCAACTGATAACTGTACAGACGCCAGTGCGCCAACTGTGTATAAACTTTGAGACCAGATCGCCAGACACCTGTTTTTTTACAGTGACCAAGTTTTTCGTCATTCCTAGGATAATTCATATTTATCATAATTATTTAATGTTACTGTACAAATATTTTACATATAATCACATTACGTATTAGGCTTTGATATTCTCTGAAATTGAAGAAACTTCGACTGGAGATAGTTTTTGGTTACGAATTCGCCTTTCAGTTGCGAAAATAATTTCTGTTCTCGTGATCAAACATGATTGAAACGTATGAGTTGATGTATTTAATATCTATAGTATTAGTAAACTTATGGTTTCATCGTTTAATCAATTATTGAAAAATGTGAATTTTCAATCTGAAGAAATTGAGCGATGAAGAAAGTTTCGAATTTGTTCAAAGTAAATCAATTTGATGGTATACACGAAAGGTGTCAGTCTGAGGAACTTCCTAGATTGGATTTTTTAAATCTCAGATCCATTCTGAGCTATTCTATGTGACTATAATATGTTGAATTTTTCATCCGTCATGCATCGCACTTCATGAAATTGGTATCAAATGAGCATTTCCGCGTGTGTCTAGAACTTTTGAAAACATCTTTAATAGAAAGTTTGATTCACACTGTTGCTCTCAAACTTTTCTTCAATGATGGGAGTCTGCTGTTTGACTGATGGAGCATCTATTTGTTATGGTGCTTGGATCTATCGTAGAAATCAATCATAAAAGATGCACGCAAGAAAGTTACCGTATCATGGCCCGAACAAAATCGGCGCGGACGTACTCTTCATGTAACAGTCTTTCACGTGTGATAACATTGACTAGAATTTGATTCGATGATGAATAAAAGACCCGCTTATTTGCGATGTCGCGAAATTGGGTACACCCCGCCACGGTTTCCCACAAAGCCACTTTTTGAGATTTCAAATTACTCGGCCAAGATACACTCAAATTGAACGTCTCAGGGCTCATTTTGCAGAGCGTCGGAAGAGATCTCATATAAGCCAAGCTGCGTGAAAAAATATTGAGGGAGAGAAATGCCATTTGGTACCACAATGTATTGAGTATAGCTTATGTCACGTGAATTTTAAACCATCAAAAACCATATAAGGTTTTTACTGATATCGTATAATTTATCGCAAGAACATAGAAAACGTCGATAATATTTCCAAAAACAGACAAAAAACGGGGAAAATGTCATGTAAATTTCGTGAAAGGAAAAAAGATGTCAATTTTTGTAGTCGCTTTATTTAATTATATCGAAGTCATATGTAATACTGTACAACATCAATTGGGAATGGATTGGTTTTTTTCATACGAATTTGGGCAGGTTAAGCTCAAATAGTTGATGGTGAGTTGTTTCAACAGATACCATAATTTTCATCGCTTTCTGTGAACATGTCCCGCGGCTTACCATATTATGAGCCATCTCAGTAACCATCACAGAAAACACGTAGGAGAAGTTAGGTAATCGTAAATGAAACATTACACTTGTGAAATTTCAAGAGTGGGGGCACGATGAAAATGTCACCCATTACACCCCCGATAAACATGTTGTAGCTCATTCTATCAAGGTATTATAGTGAAAATCCAAAATTTTAAAAGTTTCCTAATCAAATGTCAGTCCCAGAGATTTCCAAGAAGCAGATAGATATAAGTCTCAAGTTGATGTCTTTTGTGCAGTAGATTGCTTCGATGAGTTTCGGATTCTACCTTCTACGGATTCGATAACAGAATCGTGAAGAGGTGAACTGCTTTTTTTTGCAGAATCTACAGTAAATCAGCCATCCCACCACCGGCATAATCAATGTATGTTTTTTGAATCGGTGAGGAGGGATATATGTAGTCGTTCCTTGAATCCCGAGAGACAGAGTTCCAATTCTTTCTTTTGTCGATCGTGGAGGACAAACGGGTATAATGCTCTCAGGAAAAACTATTAATCGTCCGTCACGATCGAGAAGAAAAATGTTGGAACAGATTATTTGGAATTTTTAAAATAAAATGGGGAAATTTAAAAATTTAAAACTGTTTATTACACTGTCTTGTTGTTCATTTCTAATATTATTGGATTTCTCAAATTATTCGTTGACATCGGGAGCAAAATCATGTACAAACTAGTATCATTTACTCTCAAAATTTGATGACTACAGAACAATGGAAGATGAACACGCCGTCCCATAATATGCCAAGCCTAATACTGAAGAAAAGGTAAGCTTTATAGCTTGCTGAATTCGCAATAATAGGCACAAAGTGAGAAAGCAAAACTATGCAACTCCAAAAGTCTATCTGAGATACGCGTACAATTTTCATTATTAATTTTCATAATTTTCATAATTTTCATAATCAACACTCGTAATAGATTCGTCCCATTATTATCCGAAAGAAGTATCATATTGCTGAGTTCACAATGGCTAAGAACGTACAGATCTAGTCAAATTCAATTGGAGCATTGTCTACAAATATAAGACTTCCAATCAAAGGATTGGCTATTGCACGACAAATGATTGGGAAACTAACGAATTCTCTCAAGGAGATCAAAAGCAATCTCAAGCAAATCCATCGTTTCGTTCATACTAACAATAAGTATTGTAACAATCTTCATCAATATCCTTGCGTGGAAAACCAAAGCCAATTAAAAATGCCTGGGTCTAAAGCCCTATCTCACCGACATTAACCACAAATTGAATTGAAATAAAGCTGTACAGTATTTTGAAAAAGTAGCTCCTGCCGTGTATATGCCTGATATTGGTGAAATGCATCACTATGCAACATTTCGGAAAGATTCGTGGTGAATTGTTCCAGTGAGTTGGTTGACATGTAAATGTAGGTTTCAATCAAACCACTTTGAGAGATATCCATAGATCACTCCGAAAAGTTGCACAGTGATGTATTTCACTAATACGCATAAGTGTTAGGAGCTACTTTTTGAAAATATTGGATGGTTTTATTTTGAACAAACTTATGATGAATGTCAGTAAGGTACAGAGGTTACACGCTTTTTTGTGTCTTCGGCACTCCCGAGGAAAAATAGATGATCATAGCTTTACAAACCCTGTTATCATATACAAACATCTACGACTTGGAATCAATAATGTTTTACAGGTTGCCATGGGTTGTCATAGGTTTTCATAGGGATTCCCACAGGTCATCACGGATTCTCATAGGAAGCCCTTTTGGATTTCCACAGTGGCCCATCTGATCGCCTAAAACTCTTCCTTGGTCATCAGTATGAAAACGTATAAAGACCTATAAAACCCACGAGGGTTTTCGATGAGAACATATGATGACCTATGAGAATTTCCCATGACAACCTATGACAACTACTAATGAAACATTGGTCCCATAACTTGTAGATATTCAGATATGATAATGGAGCTTATAAACCTATGATCATACATGAACACAGTGCATCCATTTCTACCTGGGCTCTCGTATAATAAATTCCATCAAGGTTTCCGATGAATTTGCCGAGACACCGTACATATAAATTGGACTACTTCCCAAACGAGATGGGAAACTTCTATAAGATCCTTAGGAAGCAATCTTCTCCTCATATTGTCCAAAAAAGCATGCACTTTTTAAGGATTGACTAGTATGTGAGTTCTGAGATATGCGAAATGGAAGCTTAAATCTCCACCTCCTCCATTATAATTTTAAAAAATTTCAAAATTCAATACCTAGAAATACAGAATTCTTGTAAAAAATTCACACAGTCGACAACACTCAACAACTAGTACGCAAAACTTGATCGCATCTCGCTCATCCGATTTAGCCACCTCAACCGAAAGTCAAGCGCGGACCACCACCGCTACAA
Organism: Eretmocerus eremicus; assembly: GCA_030522705.1. Taxonomy (NCBI): domain Eukaryota; kingdom Metazoa; phylum Arthropoda; class Insecta; order Hymenoptera; family Aphelinidae; genus Eretmocerus; species Eretmocerus eremicus. The sequence goes on along the minus strand of JAPYYZ010000224.1, from coordinate 23,192 downwards.
GCTCACACATAATCTCCTACACCATAATCAGTTTAAATCCTAGGCCTGAGGGCGGACATGACTGAACTATTCCGGTAAACCGCAACACTGGCCGACGACGAAGCGGTCCTATATCCACAGCAAAAGCTCGAAGTAACCGAGCTCGAGCAAGCCAGTCGCGCCAGAACGATTCGGCCACTAGGGCCGCAGTGCCTCGTGCATCGATCTCTGCTCTGCCGAGAGCTGACCTGGTGCCAGTTGCGATGGATCGGTTGGTGCTCGCGATGGACCAGGGCCCGGCTGCAGCTCTGACGAGACGAGACTGATTTGATCCCGCAGAAACTCCCGATCTGCCGCACCATAGTCGAATCGATCGGTTGGTGGAGGAGAACCTCGGGATCGTCGGGATCGGCATCGATGGACCTGGGATGGTTTTGATGGTCTAGAGGGTGGGCGGGTTCTGGGGTGGATTTGGCGTTCATTTGCGGCTGGATGCCGTCGTCTGGAGGAGCTGAGGTTGTTTGATGGGTGGAGTTTGGATGATTCGACAGCGCGCTGCAGATCTCGAAAGTGGTGTCGCTTGGCAGCCTGCTGACGCATGCAGGGTGAGCTGCTCCTGGAACACAAGATGGGCAGAGATAGGGTGAGGTTATTGGGGTCTCAGTTTGAGTCTGCGGTGAAAGTTTAGATTTTCAATCGATTGGTCACAGATATTAACTAAAATTCGGACTTCGAAGTCGGACTCGGAGGCGGAATTTCGTTTTGTGACCAAAGATCCAGAAATAGTACGACATTTTACGTCCCAATATGCACCTTTGAGATTGAGTGTCATTCGTGATTTTCGGGAAGAGGTATGTGGTGATGGGTCAATCAATCGACGAATGAACAATCTCGCGAAGGACTTTCGCTTATATACCAACCTCTTGACGTGCCATAGATTGACGACCAACCGACCTACTGACCAATCTAACCATTGGCTTGTAGACCTACTCACCTATCTGTCGACCCGCTCACCTTATGGACCTTACAACCTGTTGACCTACCTACAAACCAACCGATCAACTAGTTTATCTCATATACACTCATTCACCGATCAATTCTCTCATTGACTTGCTGACCCGTCGACCTAACAGCCTCTTTACTTGCCGACCCATCGATCGATCAACCTGTTGACCTATCCGATTGACCCTCATATACCTGTTAACCTACCGACCTAACAAGCTGATCACTTGTCAATTCAACGGCGGATCGACCTATCAATCGATCAACCAACTGCCCTACGACTGGTCTCACAACTGATTACCCAGTTGGACTCTCCACCAACCGAACGACCTACCGATCTACCGACCGACCTTTTTTGAGACATCTAACCTACCGCTCTCTCGTTTTTCATCTACCGACACACTGGTTGACCGTGCGATCGAAACACCATTCTATTAGCCTATTGACCTACTCACTCGTTGAGCATCGGACTGACCGATCGATCGAGACCCAAGTGATTCAAGATTTCGAGGACAGGAGTTATCCGTATACGAGGTTTTAGTAGAATACGATCTGACATCCTTCAGGTTCATTACATCTTCCATGAAACCCTATCAAGTAAACAGATTGTTAGCTTGGTAGGTCAGCAAGTAGCTGTTTGAACAAATAATTCACAAATAACTGTCACCATTCCTCACAACTCGTAAACTATTCGACGAGCGTGAATCTGATTTCAGGTCGTGCCATTCGACTCAGGCAGCTCTTACGAGTTTCACGGAAGTTGGGCGCCTAGCAGTCGATTGTTAGACCTGTAGCTACGAGATACCTACCTGGTCAAGTGTATTCGAACTAAAAATACCCAATATATTGAGTCGAAGTTTTTATTAGGGGGTTTTCGGGGTTTTTGAGTACGACCCTATATCTTCCAGCCTGTTCACCGACCAGGCCATTCGACGCCACTGGAGAGGTGGGACGGAGAGAGGACCGTGGAGAGAACGAGATCACGACTCTACACTATTGGATAGCTGGGGTGGCGAGGGGTTGAAAGAAAAAATTGAATACAAACTCGAATTTATAGTAACAGAATTTGATCCGACTTTGGATGTTTTCTTCACTTAGAATCCAACTAATCATATTACTGTACCCGTGCTCTTACCGGTGCTGAAATTACTCGTCATATGGTGTTTTATCCTTTATATTCCGGGCCTTGACTCCAAATTCAGTCAGAAAAAAAGCTCTATTTCAATCTCAAATTTGTGCCCGGTAGCATAATAGGGGGAACCGGTATCCATTACGATCCATCTAAGCTTTTGAAGTTCATAGCTTGGCGTATCTGAATGTTTTTTAACATACTTCAACTCATTTCGAGGCTTCTTTTAAGATCTTTAAGATGAATGAAGATATGCTCAATACCGATCAATCTACTCGAGTGTACAAGAGCTATTCTAACTTTGTGAATAAGAAAACACAAATTTTGAAGACGCAACACCTCCTTTCGAAAAATGTGGAAGCTTTCCGTAACTCTGTGACCTCGTCTGTGACTGACGTATTTCAATGTTTTTAAACTTATCCTGGATCATTTTAAGGTTTATTCTAAGATCTTTGAAAAGAGTTGGAGTAAGTACAATTTCGAAGAAGTTATGCATAGTGATCTCAGTTTCACAAAAACAAAATTTAGGCGTGATATCAATTATTTTTAAAAATAAGATGAGAAATCGAGTTTAAATCAGCGAGAAAAACGCACTTGACATTTTTCATCAATCTAAGCTATTAGGACAATCATATTTGGGGGCATTAAATCTTAAACTTCACACGAAACCAACACTTTGAATACACACTGCGGTGCCTGAAATTCGCAATTATATTCTCAACTTGCTAATGCTTCGAAAACACTGAAACGCTATTTCCATTACTCCCAACTACTTTCCTTGCCTCTCAAGAAATAAATATGAGCATAGCCATCGAGGAGATTCCAATGTCGCCAGACTAGATCGAATTCTGCGAACAGAACAAAATTTTGCGCAAGGCGTATTTTTGCCCAGCCATCTTTTTCATACACATCGATATGGAAAACCTCATCGTTAAGTGATGAGCAAATCTTAATTAAGAGGGTTCAATCTAGGGATCTGTTTCTCTCTTTTGTTGAATTTCATTTCTGTGAAAGGAATGTGCGAATTTCTCATTTATAAGATTTAGAAACCTCGTAGTTTCGACAAACATTGCAGCTGTTTTTAAAAATTCCAAATCCTTGGAACGAAGCAACATTCTCTCGCGAAACAAGATATGAATATCTATCCAATTGCCTTTCGCATACTCGTATTGCTTTATCGAGATTTACGATGAATTAAGACTGAACCTCCGAGTCTAGATGGCAGCGGGAGCCAATATGGCGGAATCTCAAATCAGTCCCATAAGAAATTCATGGCATAATGGCGGCATCTTGGATCAGAGGGTCAACCCCAATACTGCCCGAACGAGATATATCCCGACAATATATCTTCATGAAAATTTGAAAAGGCACCCATTCTGATGAATAGTACCAGAGCACAATTTCTCAGACTTTATCATTGTCTGGGTTCTGAGACTCGTTCTGAGATATACGTACAGCGAAAGCTCAAGGCCCCACCCTGCTCACGTTAGTTTAGACATTTTCTCGGTTTTCCAAATCGTTAAATTGTTCCCACCAAAATTATGAAAGAATTTAGAAAGCACTGAAGAGCTCTCGATTCGTAAAATTTTAGGGAGGACGGAACGCCAACACGTTAACGTCAGTGAAATCATTCTTTTCATGTGAACCTCGTCTCAACTTCTCAACTTTTTCCATCAAAATCCTCCGATGCATCTTCCGTTTCCAATATAATACGGAAGCTCGGATATTCAGTTTGATTTGAAAAAAATCATTCTCAATCTGTTACCTATCTAGCACATAAGCTAGATTTTAATGTGGATGTTGCTTGGAGTGCTATACATTCAATGAATAATATATTTTAGGGAATTCTATCGTACTCTGCTTGATCGGTTGAACCACATCAATATATTGACGTCGTATATATTCTCATACGATTTGTTAAATATGCTATTATATTCATGATACGCTGAATAACTGAGAATTTTGCTGAAATTTTTGAAACTCAAATCTCTCAAAGAACATAATGATGGAATATTTCTCCAATTTGAATATTGAAAATGTTTGAGTCGATTAATAGAAGCAAGCGCGATGACTCGAAAGAAGAATGAGATTCTTCAGTCAACATTCAGTAAAAAAATGCAGGTGAAAATGGAGGAGAGCTGACAATAAATGGCTATTCGTACAACAAAGATGAAGAATGTTTCGTGTTGCATGATATGGATCGTGTTGATGATATTGTTCATAGAATTTTATATAATTATGACCATTGGATTGCTTTCTTTCGACTTGAGAAAGCATTCTGACAATCGGAGATCTGAATGGATTCTTGAAATGATGAAAAGAATCAACAAGTCTCAATTTGAGTGCTGATATGTTAGACGTGTATTTATTACGCTTTTGCGCTGCATGAAATAAAATATTCGAGTCGTGAAAAATACAATCATTACAATCGTGGTCATAGCAGTGGTGGTAGTTGAAATTGCAAGAGAATAATATTATAATGATGACATTGGTAATATTGATAGCAATAATAGTAATATTAATAATCATATTAATAATAATAATAATGATAGTAATGTATAAAGTAATAATAGTAATAATAATGATAAAGATAATAATTATAATCATCATAATAATAATGGTAAGCTTGCGAGGAACTCTCGGCAAACATTTCATACAATCATATTTTCTCATAGATCAACTCTCAATTACATAGAGCACATATCAAAACTTGGAACAATCTGCATATCTGATTGTTTACTCAACAAAATATCGAATGTTACCATGATATTATGAATCAAGTTAAATTGTTCCAAATTCAAAATCCAAAGAAAGGATAAAATCATCGAAATAGAATGAGGACGATAAGTAACAAATTGAAAAAAAAACAAGGTGAAAAGCGGCGAAAAATAGGATGATACACACACGATTCAGAAATTACGGTAGCTATTTACTGGAAAGCAAAATATAGAATTATTTCGTAGAAGATTCCGTGGATATGAATGGTCGGTTTTTCTCCACCAACAAGACATAGTTAAATGTTATCGAAACAGAGAACCAATTCTATGAAAGTGAAAAATAATATGCTCATTTCAAACAAACCAGCTTCGACATTCCCTTCGAGATATGTGATATTCCGTGGAACAATAATGCATATCAATATTTACAAAATTAATGGGAATTGATAAATAGATGGGCAGAATCTTGAAGGGTGAGAAAGACCTCATGTATTCGATTCAAAGTAACTTTCCTGTAAGATAGTACGGGATCGGAGATCTGATCGGCGTTTGTTGAGAAAAATATTCAAAAAAATTACCACTAGGTGGCATTGAAACGAACGAGTAGATGTATAACAACTAGACAATTTGACAATACAAAACTACAAAAACTATCAATTGAACTACTCTCTAAGATTTTCGCGCATTTATAATCATTATCGCATCCTAGTGTAATAATTCAGGATTTGCCTTGACGAAGTGACACAGTGCTAGGATGAATCTGTCAAGTTACGAGATAGCAAAACTGGAAGTCTTCAAGAACATATTGAAAAGCACTACAGTTTTGATGAATATTTGATGAGCTCGTCATTATGATACTGAACTATGGTTCAACTTCAATTTCGGATTTTTGATACAAAATTTGGCTTTCTAACTTGTTTCGATTATATGGACCAGGAAGACTTTAGCGATCATCTCGACGATTAAGAGTGGTGAGAGGGATTGGCACGCGAATAATTCTTAAGATGTGCAAGAGCATTGATTTGATAAGATTTCAGATCGTTCCCGGTTATATCGCATGCTTCTTGAGATCCATTGATTCAATTGTGCCATCCTATACAATGCCAGACCCAAACAGGCCAATTTCTATAAGTATGAATCTAGTTTGTATTTGCCTTGTCATAGCACCGATGATCAACATCAACTTGTTTGCAAGAAATGATTTATAACAAACTTATGGGTTAGCTTATTTATGCAAAATGGAAACTATACTTCCACTCGATTTAGAAAAACTTGAAATTGCTTTATCCTTGTATGACGCCTTCAAGCCTTTATTCACTTCCATGAGTTATAAAATATATAAACGTGTCCGCAAGCGCAATATTTTCAATAGCAGAAGACGGTTGGATCTTTCTGGATAATTTACATGCCTTCTATTGAGTATCGAAACTTACGACTAATTTGCTTCAACAACACTACGATTCTTCATCAACGCAAATCCTTATCTTTAAGGGTGTATCGTGGAAGACCAATACTGCTTTTGGCTCGTTTTACGTGCGGCAGTTCGAAAAAATGAATGTCACAAAATCATTTCATACATCACCAAGAAATTTCCGACGGATTTAGACGAACTTGCAATTTACTGGCTCTCAACTATTCCGGAAGACAAGGACAATTAGTCAGTATTTCTTGAAGTGTTTCATTTTCTTTCTAATAAAAAGTGCATCCCAACACCTCAAAGTAGATCAATTAAGAAGTAATTAGACTCAAATGATTAGGAAACTAGATTATAGAATGATGCCTTTTTTGTTGCTTTGTTCTCACATGAAAATGTCAATTCATTTTGAAGGACAAAGGAGGATTTTTATCCCAGAATTCTAGAGTTCCAAAAGGTACTCCTGAATTTGTTTGAAACAGATCATAGAATAAATATCTGAGCTAATGTTTGAAAAAATAGACAAATGAGATTGTAAATTTTTCCAACTTGATACAGAGGGAAATAGATAATATGTCAACGGAAACTATCAATTGATAAAAATAAATAGTTAACATAATAACTCACACTCACAATCTATCTAAGTATTTATAAACTCTTTAGAATATATATAATATATAAATATAATATATATTCATACAGATATATTTCTACAAACTCTCATCTACATTCAACTTGTTCAAGAAAAATGCATTAATGTAAAACCAGCGCAAGAATTCCTCGATGAAAGGGAGAAAAATTATCCCAGCCGGAATCCAAAGCGATATCATATCTCACAATCGATCACGATCAATTAATTTAAATTCGATGTTTTCATCGATAAATAATGACTTGAGCAAGATTGAGAATGGAGATACATTTCGAACGTGATACCTTACTTGTTTCTTTCTCTCTTTCTCTCTCTCTCTCTTTCTCTTTTTCTTTACAATAGTTTTTGTGCAATACCTTAACCATATTAGAAATAAGATATAAAGAACCTTTTTTTGAAGGGATTGGTCATTCAGAAATTGAATCACATCGAAAATGTTAAGACAAGTGCAAAAAAATGCTCACTGCAACTCTTGATCAGTGAGACTTATAAAATCTTCAATCTACAACTTCATCGTTTGTGGTACTTGTCGTATTGCATCTATACCCGATGATCCTCAACTTCTCATTGCAAAAAATATTATTCCTTATTACTTACAGCCTAAAATGTGGAATATGCGCGACTTCTCGCAAGGAAAAGAAGGGAAATGTATCCGCACAAGGCGAGAAATACTGTTGAGTTCCTTGAATCTGATCACAGTGTCGCCGTCTGTTTGATTCATTTGACTGCAGGAAATTTGAAAAATCAGGTCTGAGTTCTCAAAAGTATCATGGACGACGAAGAATAAGTCAACAGACTGTAAGAATCAAGGATCTATTTGGGGTAAGGCACGCTCACGGCATTCTCCCCGATTACTTTCAAGGATGGAAGATATCATTTGATAGATCATGATCAAAGCTCTCGTGTACTCTCGGACATGAGCTGCGGCTACGGCAGAAACGTCGTCACTTGGATGCGCCAAAACAATATTTTAATAAATAGAAAAGCTTAGGCTTGATCGAGACAAAATTGTTTCACGCTACGGTAACATGGCGAGAATTTCTGTCGGGTGAATCGCCACCAGTAAAATTTGACCGAGCTCAAGAAAATTATAAATGACCTAGTCAGAGGTGAGCACGAATAGAAAGTCTTTGTCTTTCGAACTTCACATCATACCTCACTATTGGGGATAGCGTACGATCGTACTCCTAAGATATGTTTTTCGTAGCTTTGCTAATTTAAGGGTTGCTGGTGTGAGTACGGTCAGTGAAACAGCTCTACGTGGCCATTGACTGCAATAAGTCAAGCATCATATAATAAAATTATTCGCCTTTTTTCGAAAAAAAAACTTTCTTTGCGGTAAGATCATTACGCTATTTGCGTAATGGCACTGTACACGCTAAAAAAGGCTATTGTCAATTGATGACGGAATTTTGATCCATTTACACCCATGCGAGGCTATGGAAATCATGCATCAACTTTTGCAGGCTCGTCTATCTATTCCAGAAGTTATAATGAAACTAAATTTTAGTTATATTTTTTTGCGACTTCAACTGTTGATTCTCTAGCTCTGTTCAAGACACCCGATCTGGTAAAGTACAACATCGTACTCAATATGGTTGACATTTTATTTTGAAAATATGAAGTTTTAAAGCCGAAACTATCGAGAGGTAAGATTCAGTTTCATGGCAAACTTTGACATGTTCTGGTAAATTCTGATCAAATTCGTAGATGATTGAGATGCGAATTCCGTCTTTCCTTGAGTGTGATTCAATGAAAAAGACATGAGTCGTGACTCCGTCAGTCGAGATGATTTGATCCCCTAATAAAATTGTCGAAAAAAATTCAAAAAGCACTGATGAAAGAAAATACGTACATGCGCGCGAATTCTAGCGTGTTAACGACTGAAATTCGCATTCATCAAAACTATATTCCAAATCCATTCCTTTCAGCACGCAGAGGCCGTTCAGCGCTGCAGCCGAGGATAGCTCTTCTCCCGAATCGAAATTCTCACCATGCGCTCGCGTCTTCAAATAAAAAAATCAAATTGATTCACTTTCGGTTAAAAGAAGGGGTGGCGCTAGTTACACTCGTCGAAGCTACTGTTCTTTCAAAAACTGTTTGTAACCGGTAAAACTTCTCTAGACGACGCTTCATCCGACCGCGCGGACGGCTGTGCACAATATATCTCGAGAGTAAAGATCCCCGGACGGGCGCAATGCAATAAAAAATTGCAAACTTCAAGGGGTAAAGGGTCTCACTGCCTAGGGCGGCAGATAGAATCCGAAGGGCATGACGCAGTCTTTGGGCATGAAGCAGTCGTGCACCGTCTTCATGTGGTTCTTCATCTTATCGGGCCTGGAGAACTCCTTACCGCAAACGGGGCACGGGAATACCTTTCGCTGGTGTCCCTCGTGGTAGAGGAACGCGTGCCGCTGGAAGCTGTACTTGTTCTTGAACGTCTTCTGTATGTCTACCTTGGCGCACTCGGTGCACTGATAAACCCCCTCGCTGATCGAAGCGTAGCGGAACAGGTTCAAGCCTCGAACCGACATCTCGGTCAGCTGTTCGGCTGGGTCTTGAGACTGCGAGGTCGCCCTTCTGCGCATGCGCCGCTTGGGTACCTGCCTGCCCGTTGGCGCTCCCATCGCTCCCGACGCGTTCTGCTGGGGCGCCAAGGCGGGCCTACCGGGCGACGAGCTCGGCGTTCTGTTGGCCGCTTTCGAGGGACTCGTCGTTGTGGGCGTCGTCGCGGGGGTCGTCGTAGGGGTCAGAGTCGTCGAGGTCGTCGAAGTCGTTGAGGTTAGGAGGCTGGACGGAGTCGTGTTGGCGGCTCGAGGAGACGACGACGAGTCCTCGGCCAGATGCCTCTGCTGGGGCAAGGGCGACGGCGTGGCCCTGTGCTTCTCCGGAGTGCAGGGGTTTCGAGACCTCTCCGAGCCTTCAGACTTTACGCTGCAGTTGCTGCTGCTGCTGCTGCCGCACGACGTCGACGTCAGAGCGTAATCTGAAATTGAGATGACCAGCATGGGGTTAGGTGGATTTGAAGTGGGTTGGAAGACTATGAGGACAACGAAGGGATAAATTATATACAACGTGGGATATAAATTATATAGGTCGTGCTCTCAACGACAACGTGCTAACGTACGGATGGACGTAGGTACGAGCTACTGGGACTAAATCATAAGTATGCGGGGCAATGCCATGGGCATAAAGATGGACTTTGGGAAATCTGTCTGGCCCCATCGCGTGCAAAACTATTCCCATATAAAGATCTCGAAAGATTAAAAATTCTTTGTGGGAAACTCGAATGGCAATGATAGCATTATCCGACTCAAAGTCTGGTTTGGATGTGCGGAACGAAATTTTTCAAACAAATTCAGATACACATTTTCGTCTGTTTAGTCCATTTTTCCAAGATTTTTTCGGGGATTCCAAACTCAATGGGTCTCTCGGATATTTTTTGATCGAGTCAACTATTGTATCTGTCTTTAAGAGTTAATGCGAATTTTGCAAACTCAGCACTCAGAAGAAGTAAATCACTGAGTGATAGGCAATATTCTTGTAATTGAAATTTATCGACCGGGATCTTTTCAAAGCAAAAATACAAAAGGTGAATCAAAGTTCCCAAATCAAAGCCTTCTGTTTTTTAATTGAAAATTACTGATGGGGCAGTGCACATGTAACTGTTCAGTGTAGAAACTTTTTGTATTCATCGTTATATATCTGATCTTGAAAAACAAGAGGTTCTGATTTGAAAACATTTTTTCGTGTGGTTTCATCTCGCTCGAGATATTTTAGCTTTCGGTTCCAAGAATGCTTATGGTTCAATTCATTGATGTTTTCATTCTGCGTTAGAAAAACGTTCACTAAATTTCAAGTAGACCGTGAACTAAAAAATGATCGAATAGGAACAAGAAAGTCAAAAGACCTTTTTATTTAGCATTCACTTGAATTGTCAGAGGAAAATTGTTATGCTTCAAGAGAGTTGATCTTTAGAATGCGATTGATATTGCAAGAAAATTGATTCAAACAAGTTCTGACCAGATTTCTGTCGGGCAATGTTTCCAACATCCGAGAAGTCCTTTAAAGAAGATTTTGCAAAAAAAACATGGGAATAATTTTGCACATGATGATATCAACTCGGACCAGTCTTTCCCGGTACTTCCCGGATGATCAAGGCACTTTTAACAAAAAGAACGAAATATACATGGTACGATCGAGCAGATCCATGGCTTTCATACGCTTGACTAATTAGCGCCAGAGTGAGGGACATTCAAAGATAAACTGAATGACTCCAACATCTACTGCTACATCATGATTTAAATTATCGTCACCTGCTTGTAAATTTGAAACTGAGGAAACATTACATAACGCTGGAGAAACCATTTCACGTTCAAATGGACCTAAGCCCGATGACGTTCCGGCCAACCCATTGTTGACCTTTCGAACGCCCGACCAATTTACCGACCCACTCAAAAATATACTGAAGGCATACTGACTAACCGACTTGCCAACCTACGAACCTATCAACTTCAAAGACCTACGACCTGACGATCCTGATCAACCAACTAGTTCATGTGCGAACTCACCGCCCTGAAAACCTGTGCATGCCATAACCTGCCGACCTACCAACGACCAACCAGTTGACCTTCGACTCGGCAGAATAATTGGATAATCTGTCGGACGATCAGGGAATTAGACAACCAGGTCAAAAGGATGGTTGGCTGATAGGTCAGCAGGTCAACTAATTGCTCGGTTGCGGCTCAACAGATCGGTCAGTTCTGAGTCATCGGGTCATTGGGCATACTATTTTATATAGCGGTAGGTCGAAAATCAACAAGTTAATCCGTTCGTAGGTGCAGAGGCCCGTAACTCGGTATATCTGTAAACAGGATGGAAATAAAGGTAGACCAATATGAGTCAGTTGGTCGGAGAATTCGTTCAATTCATCTGGTCAGCAAGGCAAGGAATCGGTCATCAACTAATCGGTCGGTCGGTCGAGATATGATGACCACTTTTTGAAAAATATCTTTCACGAAAAAGTATCAAAACTATTAAAGGATCCTAGAATTACTTTTCCGCATTTCTCTGTTATTTACATTCGTATATACTGAACGTGTTTACATGCCGAATATTATTTGAGGAGGGCCTCAAACAAGAAAGTGTCCGTCATGTTTTGGTCGCCCCTACGCTTATGGATGAGAGTCATGGTATTCTATTAGGTTTCACATCAACGTTCTGACGGGTACTCATTTTAAAACAGCTTCTGGATCCTTGTGAAGGCTGTAATCCTTAGTAAATTTTATTCTCAAATGTAGTCAGCGGTCGGCGATTCATAGCTCATTTTGGAACCCTATCTGTGGTGCGATACATCACGGAATCTTATCCAAACAAACTCTTCCTAATGCTTTTGCGCGAGCTTCTTCAAAGTGTAAAATCACTAAAAGTTTCTTCTATCGGGGTTCGACAGGGTTGGTTTGAAGAGTTGCTCGCGAATGATGGAAAATAACGAAATACAGGAGAAACCGGTTGTGAAGCGGATCTGTTGTGAACGTAATTAGGGCTTTCGTGTTTTTTACTCGAGCATACCTTTACGACTCGCTTTACAATAATAGCTAAATGCCCTGGACCCACTCGAGGGTAACTTGAGTTGCAAAACGACGTTCAAAAAGCAAATAAATAAATGATGAAGTTTAGACCGAAAGTGAAGCAAAACATGTGACGTAAAACCAAAATTGTGATGTCGCCATCAACATCAGAGGGCTTAAGATTAATTTTCAAGGTATCATATTTTTTCTGGTCTTGCTCAAATTCTAGATCCTTCTAGGAAAAACTGTCGCATAATTGATATAACGATGGAAGCTTTTGAATATCTTACAGATTCTAAAATACTGAAGGTCAATTAATCAATTACAAGACATGAGCAGCTTTTGCAACCCGCTCTTTTCAGATTGTGGATGCAAAGAAAGAGTTTGAGCATAATAAAAAAAAGATGATGGAAAGTATGGATCGGAATTTCTTTTTCTCAAAATTCTTCTGATAGGCGATTAACTCCATCAAAGCTCATGAATGACACACACATTTGAATGAAACATAATATCGTCCCATTTTACGAATAGGCGCTAGCGCATACACGTACACGACACTCCAAACATATGATTACATGACTATTGGCACTCAACAGACCTATTGATGCTGACAGGCTTGAAAATACCAAAAATGAAATGTGACAGACACGAATATTGGTTGAAAACCAATGATACCTATGTGACTGATGAAACCACGTTACATTCAAGGGAGATCATTCGAGAGACTCAATAATCATAAATGAGTTCAATCAACATTGACAAACTAAATAACGTCGATACTGAACTGAAATGGTTGGTTCTACTATACATAAACATGAAATGATAAAATATCATCTACTCATCTTGTTCAATGAGATCGGAACTCTTGATTCAACTTTTTCTTGCAATTTTGTCGCGAGTCCATTTTTATAAATTCCGATCTCAAAGCGTGAGACATTAACCAACAAAACGATTCGACATGCTACTTTGTCACAATTAAATTTAGGAAAATCAATAAGCTAATCATCTATAGAAAAAGAAAAGTACCAACAACGCAAAGTAACCATCTAGAATCAAGTAGTTACCTTGCTTTCCTCAAAATTGAATACTCCGGCAGTTTGACCATCTTGTCACAAGAGGTTCACCGAACGGTAGTTCAGGCTTGGGTGACTCCTTTTTTCTCTAGTATATCTTCTTCGTTATTTTTCAAAGAAGTTAAAACAATAAGAAAGAAAAAAAAACTAAAAAGGAGCATTAAAGAGATCGATAACTGATTCTTATTCTCGATTCGGGGGGAAATCATGATGATGAAATCAACATTCGTTGAACGAAATTCAATGTTGAAAAGGCTTAAAAAAATACCAATCGATCAGGAACGATTACCGCTCGGAGGGACATGGGGTTGATGGACATAATATACTAGTATACAATTTACAATGGGTTTTATTATTTTTGACCGTGTGATTCCTTTGTAATTACATTGGTTACAGATAAAAGCTAATAAAACGGGAAACAACTTAAAAAAGAATTGATGTCACGAAGGTCATCACCTGACACATGAAAAAAATTCAACAAATGACTCAGTAATATAATAAAAACTACGTAGAGTAAGGTACATTATGTTAGCTTCTTTCGCATCAAAAAAAATATATAAGTATTTTAATAACAAAACGCAGTATACATTTGGTTTCAGAAAAGATTGAATCAATAACTTTTTAGGTGTCTATCATTCTTTAGATTTATTCTTGCTGATCAGGTCGATCTTCCGATTCTATTCCTGAGTTAGAAACCATGAGATGATTTTCTCTAGTATAGTAATACAATTTTAAACCTCGTTTTCAAAGACGTGCTTTCCATTTTCCTGATGACATGGAACCTCCTGTAGAATTGGCCTCGAAACATTTTCCAACTCCTCATACGCCTCCAAAATCTTTCAAAATTACATTCCTGGTATACGAGTCAACTCTAAGAACGATGCAATCTTTTTTTTTGCTGTCATGGTGTTCGTACTGTCTACGGGCTCAAAAGTTACATTCTTCTCTTAAAACTCCGCATTAGAGATATTTGCTGAGATTCTTGAGCCAGATTAACCTTATATCAATTACGGTTTGCACAACCTGCTCTGGTCAAATAGGCATCGGATACTTTTTGCAGAGTGAAAACAACACATCCCCAAAGTTCATCAAATTGTGAGGTCGCAAACGATGTTCCCAATCAATGTGAGAGGAGACACTTTTTCAATTCGACATGTATAAACAAAAAGACTATCATCATATTTACTCTGCCACCTCATACTAATCGTAATGGTGCGATCTTGAGATCAGTCCGGACAAGCAACCAACTCTAGGTCTACAAGACAAGAAAAAAAAGTTGCACCTGAATCCCGAAACATAGGAAAACAAAGTTTTTCACTGGGTCAAATTTCCTTTCGATACACTGTCGGAGGACTTTGAAAAATGATGTAGAAGAGAAACGATTTCGAGATCAATCTAATGGAAAATCTCATGCTCTTTCCATGGTAGAAAAGAAGCCTGTAGAAACACAGCTTAAAATATCTGAGAAATATTATTTTCCATGCCATTCTAAGCTCAAGAATTGAGTCTCGAGGTCGAACTAATCTGATGTACTCAACCTAAGACAGACACCTTAAAAAACCATGTTAACAGAGTTTTGCAAAGATCGCAAGTCTCGCATACGTTAATCAACATAATGATAAACGTTTCGAAACCTTAACTATTATCATTTACTTTCAAAACAGATTCAACTCTACCCTGGTAGCGATTAAACTATTGATTCAAGAATCATTCCTTGGTCATTTTCGTCGAGCTTCTCTCGGCCATTTTTGGCAGATTAAACATGATTTTCTCTCAAAATTTTGGAGCGATTCCATGAATTCAAGAGTGGATAGGAGGTGGAAAATATTAAACAATTGTAAGGTCTGAATTGGCACTGATGAAGAGCAAGCCAAACAGGAGAGAGAATGAATAGATGATGTAATAACATCTCTCAGGATACGACTAAGAATTGACTTCCATCATTCGACCCATTTATTGCCTGACATCAAGTTTGGCCTATTTCTGATCCACTCTTTCAGGCATAACGTTAGAAATTTCTATCGAAAAATCCTATCGACATCTTGGAATTCTCACTTCATTTTCAATCACTGCTTTTGTCGTGGATTATCATTTCAGACTCTCGTCATTCAACCTGGATCAAAAAGGTATCTTTCATTTGGCACTGACGTTGCTGATTCAGAAGGAATCGTAATTTTCAATAACAAATTACCTCTCATGGTTATTGGAAAACAGTTCCAATAATCTTTTACAATATTCAAATATTTTCGATTGTTAAACAATATTTTCTTCTCATTTTTCCACTTTAGAAGGCACCGAAACGGGATTTACAACTACCGCAAGGCGATGAGAAGTATAAACGAAGGAACAGTTGTTCCTCTCTATATCACGCAATATTTCATCAAAACTCTCCTCTTTCGATATTATTTTCTGTTATAGAAAACTTTCCACTCATAAACGCACTCATATATGTAAATATATCGTATATCATGACATTGTATACATAAATCTATGTAAATAATGAAAGGTCAATGATTCATGCGTGAGGTCAAACGCAAATTCACACAGACTACATCTACGTGCGCACATGTCTACATAATTTCTACTTATATGATTCTTCTTGTCTTTGTTGCCTTATCATAAATTTTGTTGTATGATTTGCATTGGTACAAACAGTTCTTCATCATCAACTATGACTAAAATATATTCAATATAACTTTTGTTCTACATATAATATATCTTATGAATAATGATAATTATGGCGACAGAGATATAACCAGACTAATGATCAGTGAGAATGAACATTCACAATGATCATCAAAATGACGACTAATGCAACGTTACTTGTTACTTCATGCTTGTGACATGAAGTGCTTCAACGTCAATTTTCCTCTTGCCCATTCGAGAGCGCGTACAGTATTAAACGATATTTGCATCTTTTAAAATTGCGAATAAAGATATGTGTGTATGTATATAATATAGTCATATGCTGTAGACCACTAGACTTTCCATGCCATTAGTCGGTCAACAAGTGACCTACTGAAATTGAGATATTATTCAGTTCACTGCATGGCAAAGCATCTCGTTGGTTTCTGGCTTGGCTCATTTCAGGCAAGGCCGATAGCCGTATGGCCATTATGCAGTGGGTTGGTCACCTCAGTTGGTTAAAGCCCGTCGATCAGTCATTGGCCAATGAATTGAAAACCCCAATGGCTACAACACATGTGATATAATGATATAATGAAATCTATTACATAGACCAGTCTGCTTTTCAAGCCTCAACTATCTCAGGTGGGAACTTACGGAGTAGAGTGATACAAAAGTGACATATCTGCGCAAAAAAAAACAAGATAAATAGATCATTGAAATATTTTGCAACTCACGTAGGTAAACCCTCTTGTTGTTACATCGATTCACGTAAGCTATTGACTATGATTCTACTATAACAGTTAAATCAGCTCAAGGCTCAAGAAAAGTGAACACGTAAAATTTAAAGAAAAATGGTCAGAATTGAACAAAAACATAGTGAGTCAGTTGCTACGCTCCACTTGCGAAAATAATGGAGAAACAGCTTTCATCAAATTTTCACGCAACTATAAGTCTCATTCGTCTTCAATTCACTCGTAACTCTAAAACAAATTTGCAAGTCGCAAAATGTTTATTGAGCAGTCTTTTTCATCTACTTTCGATCAGCTCATTCCCAACACGTTCACTGCGACGAGGCCCATTGTCTGAATTAATAGCACTCGATCTCGCTCACGTGAGATTATTCCAGATCTAGAATCCTATTCAATGCCTTAGATTTGCCTGTTCCAAGTCTCGTTAAGAATAATAATAATAATAAAAAAAAAAAAAATTACCGCCGCAGTAAACGTGTTGGGGAAATTTTGATATTGCTCTTTGATTCTAATGTAAGCCTTAATTAATGCAACTAAACGAAGGTCTTTTCAGTGAGTTTCATTTACCAACAGCTGAAGATAATCCTTGCAAAGAACTCGATCGACTTCTATGGGATAATCTAAGAATATATTCTATTTCCCCAAAGATTCAACCTTGGTTCGTGATGTACGCTTGAAATTTTCATCGCAAAAGGCACAAATTTTTCCTTATCCTACTGGTTCAGATATTTTTGAAGTTATCTAAATCTAATAGAATCCGGAGCTTTCTTCAATTGACTCAATAGTTGGAGCATTGAGTAAAAGTAATTTTTATATTCACTGGTCAGAGTTCAGTTGGATAGCCATCATACGAAATGATGAATATCTCAAAGCATCTATATAGGCTACTTCCAGTGGGTCTGCGTTCGAATCAAACCCTGAGATAATTCTAATTCGCATTACGCAATGACTCGAAGGTCACTAGAAAACTCACCGAAACATTACTAATCTATTTTATTTTAACGCAGCCAGGAGTCATCATTATCAAGATTATCCTGGCTGGGTCGTTATATTCTCCACTAGTTGTGACCCTACGGTTTTTTCTCTGAAGTTTGGTTAGTCTTAGCCTCTCAATGATTATAAAAGTGTCTTTGAATCATTTAATTGTGACAATATTGGTATAAGACATTTTAGATGATTAGCTGCTGTCTAATTTGTAATAATTATAGGTATACGTAGATGCCATGTTAATGCTTAAAAAAATCGTACAAACAGGCAAGGCTATGAAAATGAAGCAAAGTTTAACCAGGCCTCAACTGTTGCTTAGTCGCGCTTGAGATGTCTTTCTTCATGAAGGGTATGGTGAGCATGTTTGCTGATATTCCATCTACATCACCACGTATTGTATCGAGTTTTGGGTGAAAAAATTCAATCTTTGGATGAATGATTCAAACTGTTTGGCCTAGGTCAAGCAACAAGGCTCAGACTGATGCTATTTACTAAAAAAAGATATAACTGATTGTGAGTTAACTATTCAACAAATTCCAAATAATCATCCTGCTTCCATTCGGATTTGAAAGCGCACGCCATGCGGAGTTTCTTTCTTCCAACAGTTACAGTTTTCAACCTCGAATGGAGAACAAGTAAGCCCATTTAATGGACCCCTTCTAAAACGTGATTGATTCAAAGTATGTGAACATATCACGAAATCATCACTGTTTCAAAATTAATCACTTCTTAATGAATTTTATGTCAACTTTATTCTCTACTGAACTATACTCCGTGCTGATACAGAGATTGAAAATGTTCAATCATTCCAATTTTTCTCAAATCCTGACCCATCTTGGATATTCATGATCCGATTGTTAGTTTGCTCTCATAATTTCTGATATACTTGTTCTAGGACAGCATACTTCTGCGATAGTTCTCTAAAAAGTTTGTAGGTAGATGACACAACATTTAATGAAATGAATTTGGTTTTAGCATGCAACTGTCGAAATAATGTATATTCTTCATTCAAAGCCGAAATAACACATCCAAGGATCTCCAATTTCAAGTCCCAGACTCCTCCATAAAAGATCGAAAAAAAACATCCAATGGTTAATTGACTTGGTCAAGTGTGTTTCCGTTCTAAGCCGCGAGATTTCGACCATTCATTATAGATTGTTGTTATTTTTTAACTGAGGCAGCCTCTTTTAGAAATAATATTTTGATCAACTACGGTCATCTTGTCACTCGTCGCCTGGTCCCTGTGATCAACTGAATCAAGAATTAAGATCTTACCACATGTGGCTGATGTTACATTTGACTGCTCGCTTGATTCAACTACTTGATTTTTCTCAATAATGAACAGTAACATTACGCGTGGTATACTTAAACTTTCAATTTTGATGCCCATATACTACAAAATCCAGCTGCAGTATCACTCTCTTAGTAATCAAAATACGCGAGCATCAATCTGAGCCCTCTCTTGATAAATGATCAAAAATCAAAATAGATTTTCGAATATATTTGTTCTCGGCAGTGGTTTGAATCGATATTGACTGCATAAGATGGTAGAAGATATAATATAATGTTCCCACTTTTATTGGCACTCGACTCTATGCTGTATGTTGCATTTCCGATAAATTTCGACCTTTCACAATATTTAGCCTTGCAAGCTCCAATAAATAGGGTTTCAATGGCTTGGCTCGAAATCGAAGAAGGCAAGAGCTCGCTTTGCTCTGTTGAGTTATTACTAAACTACTTTTTCAGTCTATCCACCGTCAGTACTATCGTGTATTTGGTGTCGTTTGAAGCGTCCATCAGCAGTCTTGAAAATTGTATCATACATAATCTGCTCGATTATTTCCTTACTGCTAATAATGTGTTGTACTCATTTTCGAAATAATCCGATGTGCAGTCCGATCTGAAATTCAACTGTCTACATCTTCTCTGACATTTGCCGTTAATTACGAATGATCGTCTGCAATTCATCGTAATTACTCAAAACAAGCATATTCTGCGCGTATTAATGTCATTTTATAACTTACGTTCTTGCACGAGGCTCTGACATTTTCAATTTATTGCTTGGAAATTTGATTTCTGAACAGAGAATTTTGACCCGAATCGTACTTACCAAAGATGATATTGCTATAAGATACCTGCGAAATTATATTTCGCAATTGAAGTAGTTATGTTTCATAGATCATAGGTGCAATCCTGATTTTCATATTTTTCATATGACCAACAATTTGATTCAAAGACTAAAACCTCAGTCCACACGACTGATTTCATTGATTAAATAAGTTTAGTGACGAATAAGAGGATATTAGACAAGATGGATTTTGCCTCCGCGGGGTGCTAACAAAAATTCCACCAATGACTTAGTTTTAAAGTCGAAAGTTCCAATTCAAGGGTGTTATCGATACATTAAAAGTCTCTGCACAAACAGAGAACTTGAAATCTTGGAAATTATACCAGTCTTTTGATTGAGTCAGACAAATAAATTGTACGCAATCATTAGTGTAGTTAATGTAATTGACGGACTCTGACAATTTTAGATCTTGTTCCTTGATTAGAATCATTTTGATGTACTATAAAAAAATGTTTGAATAATGTTCAGTTTAAAATAATCATTCTCAAAAGTATCAATGAGTTTAATGTCTTACTGGACAATTTATGAGCCTCTGTGATTGCACAGACATCTCCAGAACAGTAAAGTAGCAAAAAAGTGTAATAACTGGAAATTTTTTTTACCGTGAAGTTGGTGTTTTGGAATATGTTTTCGAAGAGCAAATATTTGTAATTTGATATTGATGGTCCGATGGCTGCTTCAAGTCCAATTGATGCTAAGGTAACTTAAATATGGCCCATTCACTATAAAATTTGATTCGTCTTCAAGATAAACTAACTTTTTTGGCACTTGAAAATTCAATAATATATGAACAAAGTGACACATCTCAACAGACTTATAAAAGCGAACCCATGACTGAAAAGCAGCGATCTGATTCAAGACTACTTTTTCTCGGTCACCAGACAGAGTCAATGAAACTTTGGGGGACATGTTAACAAATCAAAAAAAAGAAAATCGACTAGAATCGTGGGACAAGTGTAGGAATTTTAGGACTCGATTGTGGCATGGCGTTAAGGGCACTTTGGGAATTACATCTACATAAACTCAACAAAGATTTGTGAATCCTGGTCTTTGAAACATTCTCACTTCCGTGCTTTCGCGTTCACTTGGAGAGGTCCTTTCGAGCTGCTAAAATTTCGATTCTGGCCCATGAATGTACGACCCGATTGATAAAGTCGCCCCCAAGAATGTTTTACTTCTCATTATCTTCATTGCTTCATTCTATAGCACAAGCAAGTTCTAGGTAATTTCACTCGAGAATCTGATTGACTTTAATAGACGGTAAACTAAATCAATCTCATAAACAGATGATTTCTGACTTGCTTACACGATACGGTTTTGATCCTTTGGATGGAGAACTAGATAACTCCGATATTAAATGTTAGAGCTCAAGAAAGATTCTACTTGACAACCTTACTTCATAAAATAGACGTGGATGTATTCAGTTTTTGGAAATTCAAAGTAATGCGCTTTCAAGATGTTCCATCTTGATATTCCCAGGTCCCTACTTTAGTGTGAACCTGATTATTTGGCATGTCCAAGTGACATAAAATTCCGCGAGAACTATAAATGTAAATGAAATAATAAAGCTCTTAAAACATCAACAACTACTCTATAACTTGATAGACTATATATCAAATGACTTGAAGTGAACTAGTATCTAAAGATGATACGACGTTTCCATCCAACTCGAGCTTTTGTGGGCTCCAAAAAACTTATTGGTGGTACGCCCCGTTTTTCCTGAGATGTTCTCACGTAAATAATGGAACCACGGGATATGATTGATCAAGAGCGTTCATCAGGAGAGCATTCATCTCAATATGGTTGCGACGTGCATAAAAAATTGATGGCATCGATCGGATTCAATCGGCACGAGTTTCATCACGACAGCGTGAGTTCCATCATTTACATGATCTCAGCGGGGTCTCAGCCTTATTCATATGCTTCAAACTGAGTGAAAGCATTCGAGGAGAAGAGTCGCGTAACATATCATATGCTGATTGATAATCCCTCCCTTTTCCTCTTTCTTGGCACTGCGTTTACGCGTACATCATATAACACGGTACTTTTGCAACTTTAAGTATAACGAATAAGCTCCGGCTTGCGAAGCTCAACTCTGTATTTGGCATCATCTGCGCGAATGCGTACCAGTCAGCCTGGCTCAGCTCGTCGCGATATGGCCACGCGATGGGTTCTATAAACCGTACTACGATGCATAATTTCAAAGAGCAAACGATGCATCTTGCGATTCAAAACATCAACACCGATCGATTGTCGCAATTTAGAATTTCGTCAAGGCATTCGGTCCATCGGCAAGACCAGTCTTACGTTTGTGTGCCCACTTGCCGACAGCCCAATAAAGATCAGATTAGCTCGAACGTCAGATAAAAGGGGGCAAAATTGTTTTGGCGTTGGCTCTATCGCTGCTGTTGCTGCTGGGAGCGAGGCTAACTTGCGGCTTGAGGCTGTGAATGATTTTAACATGGGCAACCATGTTGTCCTTGCGCGTAAACTCCTTGTAGCAAACGGGGCACGGATAGTACTTGACGTTTGGCTTATGCGAGGTTACGTAGTGCCGGCAGAAATTGCTTATGTGCGTGTAAGTGCGCTGGCACACGGTGCAGCGATACACGTCGCCCTCCTTGACGCAAAAATCTCTGACCGAGCCCTCGCTTCGCTCCGACTCGCTGTTGAGACTGGCGGCGGAGCTGTTGTTGGGACCGGGTGACTTGTACGAGCTTTCAAAGTCCGACTGGCTAAGGTCGGGCTCGGCGCCCGAGACCAGATTAAATATGGCACTGGTTAAATTTTCATGCTGCTGCTGATGCTGGCGAGAGCTGGAGAGTTTTCCGGAGCTGTGTTGCTGCTCCGCCTCGATGGAATCGTCGGGGGAGGATTTGCTGGTGGGCTGGACCGAGTTGTACTCCTTGCGGAAGCATTTTTCAAAGTTGATGCGGACTTGGCTCGCGTTGCCTGGTGAATGGCTCTCGGCGCCCGCGCCACAGCTCGACGTGGTGTCTTCGCCATCTGCAAGAAAGTTGGATCATTATGGATCGCGGTTCCCCGGGTGCCGCAAGGGTTGGAAGTCTCTTGCAGGGCTGAGAATTCGTCGATCGGGAATTCCTTCAGCGTGGCTAACTAGATTGTTGATGTATCGACAGTCTGAATCTGGAGGGATATCGTTTGAT
>JAPYYZ010000223.1:0-23427 GCA_030522705.1 Eretmocerus eremicus | reverse complement strand
TCTATGTTACTTATTTAAGATTTCCATTGAGTAACACTTTAATTGCAAACATAATTTTCCACCGTCAAGTTGACCTTAATCTATTTTTTCGCATCCAAACTCGCTTTTGAGCTATAGACATGATAGTTGAAACTATTGCTTATGAAAACTCGTGATATTGGGAACTTTTAAATACTTTTGGGTCATATAGACTGGTTGAAATGAATTTTAACGAAATCGATTGCGATCATTTTTGCAACTTACGTCTCATAACGGTGCCGTGCGTCAAAAGTCGCGCACAAACATGAATACTTCATCCTAAATAGTATACTTTGAAGTGGGCAAAACCTCTAGAGTGTGCCCCAACTTTGAAAAAAAAAAATTTTGAAACGCCAAAAATCAAAAGTTTCTGAGAATGGCCCATATACTTTCCTGGCTCTCGCAATGAGGCCCCCAGGGCAGTCATGTACTATCAGTTCGAACTATACGCTGAAATCGATTTCATTTACTCATCTTTCCGTTTTGATCAACTGAAGTGTTCTGAGAGAATTCTTACGATGCGAATGTCTATCCAAACAAGTGACGCTATTGGCCACTTGGTGAAATACCCGATTCATTTCCCAATACCGAAATATTGCACCATCTATCTTATAAACTAGATGAGCGTCCCAGTAAATTTGACGAAAACTATTAGTGGTGGGGCTTTCTAGAAAGTCCCGATTTCCATTCAATCTTAGAAGGGTGAGATAATCACCACCTTCACTCCAAACAGCAATAACTTGGACCTCGTTAGTCAGCGGATAATTTGATGAGCAGGACATGAAATACGCTACTAAGAGAGATTAGCAGAATCTTTCCTCAACGCAGTATCATGTGGAATAATCTTCCTTCTCATATAACTTCCAACGTCTCTTTTCTCTATAGCATTTTTCCTTATTCGTTTTGGAGCTGTCTACGTTTCATCTCATTCTTAATTTCTTTGAGACCCTTACTGAATTTTTTTGAGAGACCATTTTATAGATATCATTTATTTTCTAATAATGATATTATCATTCATATTCCAAATCCAATCATTGAGGTTCTCTATGAATCTGGATGAAGCGCAAGAATCTATCAATTTTTCAAATAGCAGTTGTAGGAGTGGTATATAATGAGAAATGAATAAGTTAAAGGGTCGTATCAAGAAGGGTAATATTAAGAGGGTGATATTAATAATGTATATTAAGACGCCAGAATCCGAGCTCAGTATCGACGAATGTGAAGGAGTCACAGTGCCAGATATATGGTTAAGATTTAAGAAGAAACCATGGACAATTGAGTGCGCAAGTTCTAGGGTTAATAATGCATAAATCTATATTTTTGTGAGAAATGATGATTTGAGGAAATTGGTTAATTTGGGCATGTCAGCGGGTTCTGATTGGGTCATAAGACCAGCCCGGGCAGAAATTGATTAGATGTGCGAATTTGGGTAAGACAAAACTTTTTGACATTTTTGGTTGACTTAATATGAGAATTAGTGGAATAATTATCAATTTTAGTGGTTAAAATCTGCGGAAAGTTTAGGAAGAAAAATTCAGAATTTGAAAGGTATTGCATACCAAGACACCAAAATTGACTTTGATCTCAAGAGAAAATGGTTTGGAACAAGTAACGCAAGTTACCGGATGATATTCTAACAATATGAAGACGTTTTGGTAGCATTTAAGGAGAAATTTTGGATTCTGATAGTGATATCAAAAGTTATAATTTCGTAGAGTAAAGAGAATTTATGAATGAATAATCCTGGACGGTTAATTGGATGTAACAAATAAAACTGCTAGAAAGGGAATTTTTCCAGATTTTGCTGACATGATTAGGAGGAATAGCGGGATTATGAAAAAAAAAAAAGAACTTTCAAAGGAAAAGATGAAAAAAAGAGCTGTAAAGAAAGATTCATAACTAAAAAAGTATCCAATTGTAAGAACTGAAAATTCAATGGTATGTTTGGGGGTTACGGGTTTGAGCAAGTGTGCGGAAATTCGTGGGGAAAGCATGAGATGGGTCGGAGTAATGAATTATTCAAATCCTCAAACGACGTACGCGCGCGCGCACACACACACACAGACCCGGACACACCAGCTGATAAATTAGTTTGTAGGCTATCAAGAGGGTTTTTGAGGGAAAAATGGATAGAATAATCGGGAGATCTTGGTGAGTAGGTTGAGTGAAGTTAAATGATAATGGATACAGCGAAGTAGAGAGTGGGAAGAAAAGAAAAGATTAAGATGTGGGGAAATCGGCAAAACCAATTCAAGACTTTCTCTTTGAGAGAGCAAAACAAAAGAACACCAACTCAATATAAATTGGATAACTTTTTGCGAGTTGTTTTTACGGTATCAACAACCGACGAAGCTTGAGGAGTTCTTTTATAATTTTCTACTTTATTGGATTACCTGCGAACTCTCAACATGAAGAGATGGGCTAATTCTGTAAACGGCATCTTGTAGAGAGGAAAAATATGATGTGCAACTGTTTTCGACTTATTTTACCGACGCCCTGAACAGAATGCGAGCTCTGAACATCTCGAGAATCAGGTTCTGGACAGTGTCAAACTCTTTAAAATATTACAATTTTTGTAACCCTCGGAACCCGTGCTTCCTCCAGCGCATGTGGTAGGGAGTAATTGAAGAATAGCAGCATTTTTTTCGTCCTACAATACGCCATTTTCAAGATCAGGCTGTCTTTGATCGTTGAAAAGCTACAAATGATCCAATGAAACAATGTATGCGTCCAGCGAACGCGCGATAGATGATGAAGTCTTCAAATCTTCGTTGAAGCTCTTTTATCATTGAAATTCTATTTCGTACAAATAATTTGTATACATGGCAATATCTACTACTGCCATCTACTTCGTTGAGATTACTCCATTCTCGTGGATCTTATGATGGTATTACGTATCTGAGATGGGTAATGCATACTTCTTGGACGCTCGGACTAATCAAACCTTCTCAAATTCTTCATCTCTCAGATTAAAGTTTGTGCTCAACCTCGTGTTGATCTGTGATTAGCCTTATTCGAAATTAAGTAGTAAATTTGAGCCCTCATAAGATAAGAATTCTAAAAACCTCGAATCAGTTCAAGTGTGCAGAAAGTGTGAATACACGCTCCCGTAGAAAAAGGTCTGGGCCATGCCGAAGGATGACTCCGTCATCAAAAATCCGAAGTATCGGAATATCAGAACTTCTTGAGACTTCTTCAGCTTCTATTGTAATTAGGAAAGATCTCAAAGGTAGATCTCGACAAAACAGATAAACATTTGTGGGATCTAAGACTTCCATTCCTTAGAAATGATACACCCCTCAATTTTTTCCAATCATTTGTACTGAAGTGGCGGGTGATCATCATCCAGCTATTCATTTCATGATATTGAGATTTTTTATCCCCCAATATCGATTTCAATTACAAAGATGGAATCAATTGTACTATTAAGAGAGTTTATTCAAATGCTTCAAAGAGGAGCATCATGAATCTAAAATATTCGAAAGATCCACTAATAGGATCAAATTAGGTCTGAATTTGATAATTATTCTTACGAGGGGTTGGCGTGCAAAGCGAGCAAGGGGTACCTCCCTTATATGATATATATATATATATATATATGATCTATATATACACATATCTTCGTCATAGGCGAGTAGTTCGTGAGCGGCAGAAAGAATTACTAACAAATTTTTTTTTCGAGGTATATGTGGGGGCCCCTAGGCACGTGCCTTGTATGCCTGTCCACAGGATCGGCCCTGGCTTCTACATCCCTTACGGGTTCCCACGAGGCACCATGATGGTCCCATGGAGTTCCCATGGGTCTTATGGGCTTTCCATGAGGCCCCATGACGTCCCACGGCGTCTCATGAGGTCCTTTGATACGTAGAGCCCCATTTCAACTAGGTCCCATGGAGGTCCCAGGATGGCCCCATGAGTGTTCCATGGGTCCCATGGGCCTTCCATGAAGCCCCATGACGTCACACGACGTCCCATGAGGTCTTTTGGTACGTAGAGCCCTATTTCACAAGGCCCCATGGAGGCCCAAGAGGTCCCAGGATGATTCCATGGGTTTCTCATGGGTCCCACGTCATCGTATGAGGTCCCTTAACACCTAGAGCCCCATATCACGAGGTCCCATAAAGGCCGTACAGTGGTCCTATGGGCGTCCCAGGGTGGTCCCAGTCTCTCACTGGGATCCCAGGGAATTATTTTCAGCAGGAAGAGCGAGAGGGTTAGGGGTGTCGTTGCATCAGGAAATCACGTCTGTTCAGGATCATCCACACGAACATAGAGAGACTCCTCTGCACGAACAATAAGCTATTTACAATCATTCACAAAGAGAGTGATGGCGCACACAGTCCGACATTCATCACATCCTAAGACACAGGTGGACATTGGTCTCGCAAATGTTGTCAGTGCGTACAACGCGGATCGACTAGGTGGAAGCTGTGTTTCCCAAACAATCTCAAAAAGTTTCATATGGATAGAACTGACTCAGCGACATTGTTGAATCCTTCTCTTTATCATTGTAAATTTGGATACAATCGTTGAGCAACAGGACAGACGAGGAAGCTTGAATCGCAGAGATAGAGGATAATGACAAGGGAAGTGAACTTCTTTGATTATCTGATCTTTGAATGGCCATGATTCCGGCTCTACTTGATCAAATCGACTTCTATAAGAAATTATCTTCAAGGAAATTGCATTGGCTATTGATATTTCACAGATGTGGAATCCTCAAATCACGCGCATGCGCAGTCAATGGCTAAGAGCTGCAAAAAGACGCAAAGATAATGGCTACCGACCAAGGGGGTGGATTTTCTTCAATTATCTACTCTTCAAATGGCCGTAATTCCGGCTCTATTCGGCCAAATTGACTAGAACAACAGGTCATTATCAAGAAAATTGTATTGGCTATTCATATTTTGAATATTCAGAGTCCTCAAATCACGCGCACGTGTAGCAAACAGCTAAAAACTTTGAAAATACGTGAAGAATTCAGTTTTTCTCGTTTTCGACTGGATTGCCACACCTCAAAAATTCCACAAAAATCATTCTTCAGTAGACTCTGACAAGATGAACAAGA
This sequence comes from Eretmocerus eremicus, assembly GCA_030522705.1. Taxonomy (NCBI): domain Eukaryota; kingdom Metazoa; phylum Arthropoda; class Insecta; order Hymenoptera; family Aphelinidae; genus Eretmocerus; species Eretmocerus eremicus. The sequence continues at coordinate 18,341 of JAPYYZ010000223.1, read as the reverse complement.
AATATTTTTTCCAGAGGGGGTGTATTTCTGATTTGTTTCCATCGATTTTTGTAATTTGGGAGTTGCTCCCATAATCCAAATCTGGCGCCGAAGATTCTGAAAAAAATTTCATCAGATGCGTCCCGAAAAGACAAAATCTTCCTCTTTTGGAACGTTCTAACCGGTTCATTTGACTCGGAGTCATGATTTTTTCGAGGAAAAAGTCGTTTTCGGGGGTAGTTTCAACCCCCTTCAATCTTGAAGGCTGAAAATTGTTGGAAAACATCCCCTCAGCATACTCTATCAAATGGTATTTTTTCCATCCAGATCGGCTCGTGGGTAATTTTCACCATCATACCCGGCTATACCCTTTGATATGTAACTAAATCGATGGTTTTAAATTTGATGTGCATCTACAATTATTGTTACGAAGTAGTGAGTATATGTGTGTGAGCTCTCCACTATCCATGATGTAGAGTGGAGCAAAAATTTTTATCTGAATCAAACCCATAATCATTGACAGAAATTCAACTACCCTTAAATTTATGGTTAGATTTCACCTTCATTGGGAACTTGATCACTGAGAATCTGAAGTAATGCTTGTAGTAGGGGGGGGGGGAATTCTTGTTGCAGGTTGTCACGTGGAAGAATCACGATGCGCTCTCGCGCGAACCTCTCCCCCGTGCCATGACGTTGCAGCCGCGACGACTACGCGAGCCGCGCAACCCTTGCGGACGGCTTGTCGGCCATCGCGCATGCACCGTCAGCGTTTCTGATGGAGCTTTGCTTGTCCCCACTGCGCTTTTGGCCGCGCCGCGACCCGTCGTCGTCGACGACGACTCGCGTCGCAGACAGACCGCTCTGACCAACCTTTCCGATAACATCACACTCTCTCTCTCTCTCTCGACTCATATTGTCCCATTGAAGCCACTTCTATATTAATTCTCGTGTTCCTTCTGAAAATCAAGACTCTCTGTCCACGTGACATCTTCCTTTTTGTTGCTAGGTGGGGTGATTTTCCACGAGTTTCCCAAGAATTTCCTTTGGAAAGAAAAATTTTTTCTCAATTTTTCGCGATTTTGAGACATTTTCGCGAGAATTTTTTGTGACAAGAAAAAGAGGTCGCGACTGAACTAGAGGTGAAACGAAGACGACGCAGCCCATCCAGCGTCGCCGGTCCATCTAGGAGGACCATATCAACTTGCCCGCTCGCCCGCTCGAACAGCGACCAACACCGGCTTACTCAGCCCAGACGAGAGACTTCGGTACCATATCAGCCAGCTGTTATCGCATCGCCCAGCCGTCGCGTCGGCCAGCAGACAGAGCGGCGCCGCAGGGAGTGCTATGCTGAGCATCATCATCGCCCTGGCGTGCTGCAGCTTCTCTTTTCAAGCGTAAATACCCACCATCTCATATTCGCTCTTCTCTCGAGATAAATCTATTGCGCTCGCACACGTACATCTCCATGGCTCGGATAAAATCTTGAATCAAAAATTTCCAAGATGCCGAAGGTCAGAAATACTTTCACGAGGTCGAGAAGTAAGGAATCACTGGCTCATACTGGAGCCATTCCGGAGGATTTCAACTTTCGACCGGAAATATTTAATGAAAATCAACAAAGTGGAGAAATCGATACTTTGAATGACCAAACTGGGAACAATCCCAGTAGTTCAAATGTTCATTTTAATGGAGTGGATCTTGATGGAGCATGTGGAGATGATGTGGGTGCGGGAGAGGTGTTGAACTTGTTCACTATTTTGTCCCTTCCAGGGGACAAAATCGATTTCCAATAATTCGCGATGACTTTTTTGGAATGCATTGGAAGGATCTGTAGAAATTCTGAAAGATTTCTGCTAATATACAGAACATAGTGGTCCAATATTCGGGTTTGGACATCGAATCGTAGAAAAAAAGGAAATAGAAAACAAAAATTCTTCGAAATTCCAATTTCGCCGTTTTTCGCCATTTTTCCATCTCAAAAACATATTTTGACATTCGGAGAGTTATTTCTGATACCAGGTGCGATTTTGTAGTGAACGGGTTGAGAGAAAGAAGCAATGCGCTGCCCATGAGTTGCACTACTCCGCCGGCGATTTCGCGGCAATACGTAGGTCCAAGTTACCAACAGTGGCGTGAGGCAGCGCCGTTATATGATGAATCGCTAATTCGAGTGCAACCGATCCGCCCACCTAATAATAGTCATAGTCGCACCGCGCCATTACCGCCGGTATTTTGTGTCATGGGTCCTAACGGTCAAATTTTTGAGATGAGGAAAAACTAGGATCAGAACTTGAGAATTCGAAACACTTTTTCGGTCAATCCTGAATTTTTGAATGATTAACAAATTTTTTAATTGGAAACGATTAATCGAAGGAATTTAAATAATTTCGCCGAAACCAAATAATCAGAGAGGCTTACGGACGCAGCCCGCCCAACAGACCCCCTGAGATTTTTCCCAATTTGAGGACCAGAATGGGCATTCCAACGAGTTTTTGATTAATACGAATGCACCGATGAATCGAAACCAATCACTTATGGCTCAGGATATGCCCCAAAATTGTGAGGGTCATAACGTCAATTTGAAAAATTTTGCTGAAGAAGAAACGGTTCCCACTCAAAATTTGACCGAAAGCCGGCTCAGACCCGAGATCGAGAACTTTTTTCGGGGAGTGAAATTCAACAAAATTTTGAAGCTATGGGCAGGAATCAATGATTTTATCTCCCAAGGCTTTGGCCCAAGCAACCAAGCGGAGGGTGCACATCAAGCTCCTCACCGTTCGTGCGTCACTCCCAACTTGGACAGTCAACGGCAAGAATACCATCGCGAGTGCAATAACCCCCGAAATGGGAATGTCCATTGGGCAACCCCGCATGATTTTTCGAGCATGAGAACAAATGGCTCCGCTCGAGCACATCATCAGAATTATAAGCAACAAACGGAATCTGCCTGTTGGATTCCAACTAGTTTACAATCCGATCAAAATTTGGATATGCAATCCCAATTTTTTACAAAGAGGGAGAAATCCCTCGATTCAAACAGTGTCTAAGACGGGAATTGGAATTGATTTCTCTGAATGCTTGAAGAACATCGGAGAGTTCAATGGCGATGCAGAGCAATTGAACACTTTTTCTGCGGCGGTGAGATTTGCGGCGAGCGTGGGCGAACCAGAATCGAAATATATTATCTTCCATGACTCTTGTTAATAAATTAAAGGGATGGCTAAAGTTCTATACGGGTCGTCTGTATTGAATTTCGATTTGGTCGGAAAATTCCTCAAAGAATCAGATGAGCGATTTTCAGTGGTTGATCCTCTGGATGACGTCATGTCAGAGATTGGAGCTTGTATAAAACGAGAGGGAGAATCATTGGAATCACATGGCACTTGCATTCAAAGGATGTTAGCGAGATTTCGAGTCATCGCAAAAACAAAATCGAATTATACCGCGTCGGAAATCGAATCTCGGACTCGTGATGCTGACGAAGCAGCAATGACTCGATACATCATAGGTATTGGATCCGAGCTAGAGAACATTATGCGGAACGGTAGGCCGAAAAATATATGCGAGGCAATAAAATACGCCCAGCAAGCAGAAATGCAACGGAGGCATTATTTGAATGGAGAGGAGCCGCGCGTGCAATCCCCCCACGCAAACGTTCGCGTCATGGAATCGCAAAGAAAATGTGCTCACTGCAGCGGAACAAGCCATGTAGAAGCAACATGCTTTGAAAAAGAGAGCGATAATAAGGTCTGACAATATTCTGAGGAAGAAGGACATGACGCGAAGGTTTGCTGGGTGCTCGAGGACCCCTTCGAGAGGGCCAATGTGTACATCGATCGACCGAGTACTCGGCATAATCGTGGTGGTCAGCGTGGTAGAGGCAGAGGCGGAGGAAACCCATGTAGCCCGTGTAGGAATTCGCCAAACGCGCACCCTCCCGACGGTTATAATTCGAACGCGACTTCGCAGGGGCCGAGTAACCAGCCCACTTATCCCAACTCGGGCCCACAGCAGGCTCCACCAGCTTAACAGCAGGCTCGTTCGACTGAAAATTCAGGCGAGCCTTTAAAATGAATTCTCGCCCGCCGCAGTCCTCAGGCGCCGGGCGCATCGATGATGTAATTTCTTCAACATCATCAATGACGAGCATTCAGAACGATGGCGAGGAGCCGTTGGCCGATTTGGCATCAGACGAATGATCGTCCTCTGATGGCGAATCGATTGTTGAAAAAACAGGTGAGAATAGAAGTAACAATGACACATCGGCATTGCCCCGAACCAGAGTCCGGAAAACATCTATAGAATTTTTGAAATTAGGGAGAATTCCTCCAATTGGAGATCTTGTAAGTCGTGAAAATAGAGGCGGAAAAGTTAGATTATGTATAGATTCCGGAGCATACGTGTGTATTATTAAGGAGAGCAAAGTCGCATTGATAGAAACAATTGATAAGTCTGACATTTTAATCATAAATCGCGTTGCAAAAGGAGAATTCAAATCAGTGGGAACAGTTCTCATGAGAATAGATGGCATGCGATGGCAGTTTCACGTTGTCCCCGACACCATTTTACTTGATTGTGATGGATCGATCGGATGGGACTCTTTATTGAAATTTGGAGGTAGATCGAACCCCATAGCCCGCTCCCTAGGATTTGATAATTTTCCTGTCCCATTTGTGTATAAAGAGAAGATAAACTCGCCGCCTCGAGTGGGTCGTACTATCAAGTTTGAAATCTCTGATAATGTTAAAGAAGGGTAGCTCTCAATCACACGTCTAGCTAAAGGAACACTTTTTGGAAATTTCGTCACGAAAAACCACGATGGTTTCGGAAACGCTGAAGTCATAAATTTGACAGAAAAAACGATCTATATCGATCCACCGAGAGTCAAATTGAAGAAATTTGGAAAATTGATTGATTGGGGCAGTAATGATGCGCAACGTGTCGATGAGGACGTCACGGTTTGCAATATTCGCAGGTTCTACGAGAGGGACGTGGCGGTAGCCGAGCCTCATTCGCAATTCGGAACGCGAAGAGTTTCATCGTCCGAGGTAAAAATGCGAGCCCGCGTTTGCGAGTTTCGAAATCAGCTCACGTCAGTAAAGCTTCTTTGCGTCGCGAATGAGATCGGGGAAAGTGAATCTGCTCGCGTGTGGGAAGATCCTTCACAGAGGAGATGAAATCGAGGGCTCGCGTGAGGAAGGTAATCGGTTTGCGCACGCGAGGATTTTGAACGGTCGAGGCAAATCCTGCATGCAACTCACGTACGCTCGCAATCGCGGAGAGTTCTCATACCGCAGGTGAGATCGGTGGCTCGCGTACGCGAGTTTCTGGATTGGGTTGCGTACGCGAAGAATTTGTGCATCCGAGGTAAAATCGGGAGCTAGTATACGCGAGTTTCGAAATCGACTCACGTAAGCGAAGATTCTTTGCATCGCAGATACAATCGGGGCTCGCATACGAGAAGAAAGGAATCCACTCGCGTTCGGGACGATTCTGAACGACCGAAGCAGAGCTTGCGTGGAGCTCGCGAACGGGTGTTCCAAAATCAACTCGCGTAGGCGACGAATTTTTGCGGGAGCCGTCGGTTAATCGAGTATCTTGGCTTGGGAGGACAGCAAGTAGGAGTTTTTACTTAACAAATCTATTCCCAATTGAAAAATCTCGGTACTCTAGAACGGTCAACTTGGGAAAGAGAACGGATTTTTGCTGCTTATCATGTCAGCTCCTCACTCTCGTAACAACAATGGAACAGCGCTAGAGCACTTCCAGAGGGATAGGTTTTCTTACCCATCGATTACATGCTCGTTTGGCAAGTGTTTGGAGCCAAAGACGTTCTGCTGTGTCAAATACAGGCTATATCACGCACGAAGTCATCTTTTGTGGACCTATCCTTCTGACGGTCGTGAACTGATCAACGATACAAAAACAGCTGCAGTACAATGAATTCTGGCCATGCCGCGGTTTGCCCATTCGCGAGAGAACTTGGGTTCTGTAGTATCTGATTGCTCTGACACCGTGAAGGAATCTGATGCATCTATGAGAAACACCGAGACGGAGATATGCAGCTCATAGGATTCGAGTGGCGAGTATTTAAGCACGTGTGTTACTTCCCGAAATGATGGGTATTCTCCAAGTGATGAGATAATTCTGTATGACTCGATTTGATCAGTACTATTTTTTTGAGTTTTGAAAGATCTACAGAAGAGGTATGACGGACTTGAGCCCAGCACTGGGTCAATCACTCTGACGGATCGCCCTTCATTGCGCACTCGGGGTGGAAGATGAACTATTGCGCCCCTTGCACGGATTGTCTCGGAAGTACAGCCGAGGAGAACGAGTGCGAGGTCCGCGATAGCCCACATTCCGGACTGGGGTGCAGATACGACTTTTGGGAACCCCATGCGCAGGCATCTCCTGGACTGGACGACAATCCTGCATTTTCTGTCCCGAAATAGAGTCTGAAGCTACAAGCTCTTGCCACGGTACGCCGAGAAGTTCTTGCGCCAAGTGAAGTGAATGTTGAGTCTCTCATGCGTAAGGACACTTGTACTCGTGAATCTTAGTCGATGTTCCGTAGCATGATTGTCGAGGGATAATGCGCTCGTCAACATTGAAATATTATAGCAGATAGGTTAGGTGTGTTTATACTCCAAAATATGACTGGTCCCTCGGGTGCTAACCGTTATCTTACTCCACAAAAAATGATACTCCTCTTGCAAGAATCAATATTTTTGCACCAACATTCCTTTGTGAGTCTCTCGTATCATTCTAAAAATTTTCTCGCATGGAATAGTGAATCCATTGCATATATCACGAGAGAAAGATTATCAAAGATCGGAGAATTCTTTTCTCCGGAGATTGAACCAAGTCATTGGATTTGCGTGGAAATTATACATTCACCTGTAAATTTACAACAATGAACGATTTTCCCCCGATCAAGTCGGAATAGAGGGTGGGTATCCCCCCACGATTCCTTTTCCAAATGTACTGGAACAATTTCGTTGCTGGAAGTTTCTCCCTCGTGAACTTTTGTAGCACACACTTTCTATCGAAGCGCGTCAACGTTCAATCATACCGCACACCATGATTTTTTTTAGTTATTCACAACAATTCAAAACATGTGCGATATCTGGATTTTTTTGTTCTCGTAGATAAAATATATGCAATGATACACGAAATCAGACCATTCAACACGTAATCGACCTAGATACGACGTTGGACATAGGGGGAAACTCGTAAGAGTTGAATCGGATGATCTGTCATCTAAGAAAGTAATGGTTCGAGGATAAAAGTTTGAATCCAGAAACCTGTGTGGCTCAATGAGATCTATCGCGCAGTATTCTTCGTTTTGGGTTCTGTGGATTCTCAAGGATTGCCCCTACTCCTCCCCACTTGGATACAATTCAAGCGCGGATGTAGTTTTTGCACCGAGGCGTTCAACTCCGCATGATGCCGACTTGGGATTCAATTGAGGAGGATGAGTACCCCTTCAGTAATGAGTTATACTGGCCGAGATTGGCAACAAATTCATCATTGCAAATTCGAGTTAGTGTGAATTCAATTCGTTACATTAAATTCGAATCAAAAAGATGTAATACTGTGTTGGAATAATGCTTCGAGTCGTCCTGCGCAATGGCGCCACCATGTAGCGCCACGACGAAACAGTGCACCTCGTGTGATATCAAGTTTCCTTGCTACAGCTGCTTGCCGTTCCGCGTCCAGCGACTTGTGCATCCCGGCTCCGACCGACATGCAGACCATATTCTCGACGGCATCGCATCCTCCCGCGGCTGCTCCGATGGACGCTCTGAGTCTCGAGATCTGTAGCCCGCATTGCCGAATAAACGAAAACTCGATGCTACAAGCTGTCTTCAACTCCACTCAATTTCCACCCGTCCAACATGCTGACTGGGAATTCAATTGACGACGGATGAGATGACGTCAAGGCGGTACCGGAGCCGTGCATCCCGGAGATAGAACTTTAGAATCAACTTACGCAAAAGTTTTCATGATTGAAGTGAAATGACAAATTGTCGAATCATCGCTACCATCTAACGTATTTTTCAACTCGTCGTTGAGCCCAAATCGAAAGAGTATTGCAAAAAAATTCAAATAACTTCACCGCAGGTACTTCCTAACCTACTGTCTATGTGGACAAAATGACGAGTTGACAAATACAAGTTAGATAATAACAAGTATCCGACAACTCCTCGTTTGAGCTGATTCATTGTAGTTTTCACGTAATTTAATCCTAAAGTTCAGAGTGCACAGCTCCCGCATCACCTAATCCTTCCCATAGCTTATGAGAGGCTACTACGCATGATTTGAATTTCTTTCAAAATCGGCCTGAACCCGATGCCAGGAGTAGTTGATGGTTCACTAACCACATAGGTGGAGAGAGGCCGTTATCAGGAATGACTGGAATGAGTTTGACCCATATCAATTGAAGGGTTTGGTCACAGCCTCGAAAATACGTTCTATGATCATGGGTCCTGCAGGACTCGCACGGATCTAGAGAGTTCATAGTTAGTCACACTGGTCGAAATTGACACTGAATTTATCATTGCGAATTCAAGTCAATGAGAATCCACTTAGCAATGTTCACATTGCGATCAACTGGACGTGATGCCGGCTGAAAGAATGTTTCGGAAGCACAGGGTCCCTATGAGGATTAAGCGAGATTGTCGATGCATCGACGAATACGATTTCCATGCAATAGGAATTGAGCAGGAACATGTGCTATTCAATGAAATCGCTTGGAATACTCATTTTTCCGTAGATTGAGATTGAATTGACTCTTGTCCATCGATTCCTGTCAATTAGAACTAGTCGTCATTCAAATTGGATGGACTAGAATATACACTGAAGTCGATAGAGTCCTCTATCGACGATCTGTCATCGGTCGATTGGAAGGATAGGATTCCACTCTAATCAATTGAATCCATTAGAATCTCAATCTTTCTGAATCGACCCTTTCTAGCAGGGTTGGGTATGTATCCACAGTCAGCGCAGAACAATAGAAAATGCGGAGGATTCCGAATCCAAAAATGGGGAGCCATATTATGTCTTTTACACCCCCCACTCGGCACTTGTATGCCCGTTAACGACTCCAAAACAATAACTCTTATCTGAGTCCACGATAGATGGAGGGACCGGATTGGATTTTAAGATACAATTTTGTCTAGATTCCATGATCCCTTTCCGGGATTATAATCGTATCTTTCCCCAGAAATTCAGGATTCACACTCAGTTGAACAGCAAAACAACCCTTTTGAGTGACCCGAGGATGTTTGATGCATACGATTATATCCATAATCTGCTCGCTCATCTGAGCTCTTGTACTTCTGAGTTTGTCCGCTTGTAGAGATATTTTATTGATCATCATGGAAATTCACAACCATCAACTGGGGCTACTGTCGAAGCTGTTCCCATCCGTGGGTGAGGATTCTGGATCTTGGTCATCAGTGCTGCCCGACGACGATGTCAACAATACTTCGGATCGGTTGTAAGGAACGGGCCTCTTCCGAGCGCTACAAGAGAGATGTGATCATCAGATTTATTCTTTCCAAATCAGCGGAAGGGTTTCATCACCAAGTTGGACGTGAGAGAAACGGGATGATTCAAATTTGGATCATTGATTTGATGTTCAATGGATGATCAACAATGTTACGGATGAATTCATGGATAGGATCATGGTAGTAAACTCAATCCAATGAAAATATTCGAATGTCTTTTTCTATAATCTTCTCATGGGAGCTCAAATTTTGCACTGTTCGAGAGAAATTGAATATGGTGAGATTACTGGGAGCGCGTGACAGAGTTTTGCTAGACAAGCGCGAGTATCTCTCTCATATTTTGGACTCATGAAATCCTGGGGCTTTCTATTAACCAATTCTCCAGAATTACGACTTTCCTGCTGCCACCCCCACTCTCACATTTCTTACAGCTTGCATTTGTTGCTGCAGGAGGTTGGTCCACGGCTGTTAAGATGAGCGTCTAAGCTTCTCAAGAGTAGACTCCATAAATCCTGGAGGGTTCAACTTTAATAATAATTTCAGAGCTCATGCTACGGTCGCATTCCATGGAAGTGACCATCCAGTTATCTTATATTGGTATTCGACCTTTTCATAGCCCAGACACTTAAAATGTCGAATATAACCTCAAAAACCCTCAAGGACCTGAAACTCAGTATGCGCATTGTCATTCGATAAACATATCTGAGCTTCGAGATATGTTCCACCAACTTTGTAGAGAGAAATATTTATGAAATTTATCAATAAGGGATCATTAAAACGTGCTCATTTCAATCTCTCGTCCGAGGACTAGCCCTTTTTCTCATTACTGACGAAGAGAAATACTTTTTCCTGTACCGGACGGGGACTAACACCCCCTTCGTAACTTCAGACGAAAAACACGCCGTTTTCTTGCGCCGGACGAAAACTGGCACTTTTCGTAGTGCTGGATGAAAAGTAGCACTTCTACTTATGACTGACGGAGATAAGCACTTTCCCCTTACGCCAGACGCGGAGTAACACTTTTTCTCATTCCGGACGAAAAATAGTTTTCCTCCTCATGACGAACGAAAAACAGAAATTTTCCTCATGCCGGACGGAGAGTAGCATTTTTTCTCATGCCAAACCAAGAGTGGCACTTTTCCATGGACTGAGTGAAAATTGACACTTGTTCGAGTAACGAAAAAAGACCCTACTGAAAATGACCGAGGTGGTGACTGTTTCAGTTCGCCGAATCGGTTCGTGAAAAAAATTTTTTTTCAATTATTCCGCTGTTTCGATAGTTGATCATGGTGAGCTGGATTGATGCCAGAAAACTTGACGAGCAAGCTTCACGATAAAATGGAGCGAGAATATTATGATGAATGAGATGATTGATGCTGACAAGAAATCTGGGTCATCGATCTTTGCCACAATTTTTTCACTGACTCCGGGACTTGAAGGAATCCAGGCATTTCCAACAAATGGGCCTCCTGTTTCAAGATACAGCTACGCAGACATTAGCATTGCTCAAATGGGCCCATGTTCAAGAGTCGTACGCATGGATATACTTAGAATACTACGGTCATTAGCTGCATGGCCGGGTAAAAGGTGCATTTGTCGGAGATATTTTAGATTCTTCATATATTCGGTGGCGCGAGTGTTTCAACAGTTTTGGCAGAAAATAGTATTCCAGATCCGGCGGGGGCTAGTTCAGGTATTCGTTCAATCTGGTGAGTTCCCGAAATGCGGCACTATCCTTGAAATACGACTATCGACGGAGCTATGGAGTTGGAAGAATTGAGGGCTGTAAGTAGATTACAGTCGACCGAGTCGGCAGGCCTAGTCAGCGTACCGAGTCCGTGATCGGTACTACCTCTCTGAATTTCTTCGAATGATTCGGATGGGTTGATTTCGAGATGATGCAATATCGTTTGCTCGCTGTGGACTCAAATCTCGCGTACGATATGGACCAGGTGAGAAATTCATAGCGGGTATCAACAAATTTTGTGCTCCGTGGCCCCGATAGAAGAGTCGACTCGCTGGCTTAGAGGAGCGTTGTCCGGACAAGCGAAAAGACTGCTCGGGCATCATTTCCTTCGCGATATCCCATTCCTTCCGCGATATCTCATGCTTAATCATACTGTCACCTGGTTATGGGAAATCTCTCTGGATTTCTTCGTCTGACAGTGCGCCCAACTCATGTAGCGTATGAATATAATTACATGAGGAAGTACTCTCACGGAAGGACGACGATATGAGTGATCGAGCGGGATCACGAATATCGCAAGTTGGCAATTAATGTGAAGCGCGGTGCAAGAATCGGAGCGACATAATTACAACACAATATTCGGCAAGCACTCATTTGTCGATCACGACGCGCGAGATCGGGGCCGATGAGTAGTATTTAAGAAGCGTGGAAAGCTCGGCGCGCGGTTGATCGATAGACATTCTCTCCACGGACGGTATCCGCGTCGGACCTAAGTCATTTCAGTTGACGAGTATTCGCAGCCACGGTTGGCCTCGTCAAGACGTAAAGTCATAGTGGCTGTCGAGTCATTTCATACGTCTCTTTCTGTTGAGATTCTATTCGAGCGAATAAACAAGTCAGGTTCCAGATAGATATTTCTCGTCCTTCAAATCATTTAGCCCATTCCTTCCATGATCCCGGCGAGGCAGGATCTCGTTGGTGGCGGATTTAAAGGACCCAAAATACGTAACAGATTTGGTGCTAGGTGTGGGGTTCCGTTGTGAAGGGATAGGTATTTCTTTCATTCATCACTATCGTACGAGATGAGTATGAAAAGCCGCACTCTGACAGCAAGGATGTTTGCAGTAGAATTAGCTTCCACAAGCATTACAACATGAGGGCAAGTCAAATATTCCTATGTTCCCATCCCTCGTGGGGAATAACGCGGAGCAAGGACTCGCTTCCAATTAATTAAATCGTACAAGAACACATCAAGATGGTGTATTCTTGTTTTCATAGATCAAAATGATTCCGAAAGTCATTATGATAGAATACCTCATGGTTTTGCCGCAAAAAAAAATCATAATCACATAGTGTGTATCACTTTGATTCTTCCAATTGCAGAAAAATGTCGTCATCTGAGAAGATGTCCTCATGTTGGTTCGGGTCAAAATCAAGTCAGAAGATGTCGAAGACTATCCCTTGGATTCTTCACCGATTCTTGTGGACTACGTAGAAGCTGCGAAAAGAGGAAGCCAAATCGCGGCATTCTTTGATCATATTTTGTGCTGAGGTTGAAGTCTTCTCATGAAAATTTCGCCAAATCTCTCATTTTTTGACTTGAATGGCATGGAGATCAACGTTTGAGGCGTGGATTCGTATATCTTGAATATTTAGGACGGCATTCGCCCAAATGATAGAAATGGAAAAAATTTTCCCGAATCGCTGAAAAACATTTTCGCGCACACGTCAGTCTTAGCAACTCTAATTACGCCCCTGTCTGTAGTCGAAGATTTCGTGAAAGATTTGAAGGATGCTATATTATTATGTAATGAGTCTGAAGAACTCAAATTCTGTCTCCTTCGAGAGGTTTTTCTGAAAATAAGTGACAAAACTGATGAACTTTTCCCTTTGTGTGAGTCACTCGGAGGATTCCAACAAATTATTGAATTCGCGCTGAGGGTGCAGAGCCTCCACCATTCTAATGAATTGAAATCAGGCGACATTCTCGAAGAAGATGGCCCCGGTCTCTGGGATGACTCTGACATTCTTTTCTTTGCACAAAAGAAGTACGAAAATGATTCATACGTTGCCGAATTTCATCGATGCAAAAAAAACACGTCTGAATACAATGATGATTAGATTTTGAAATGTAAACATCTTGAGGACAGTGGTGTTTTTCCATGCGGAGAGTCACAGGATTGTAGTACTTGCACCTCAAGTAGTTCTCAACTCTTAAATTCTCTAGAACTTTCGAATTTGGATTTATATTCCACTAAACCAGACGCTTCTCAAACAGAGAAGAGTGAGCAAGGAGTGACAGGCACAGAGCATATTCAAGGGACTAGTTCGAGCGATTTTGAAGAAAGATCAATTCACTTTCATTGAATGCAGGAGTCTAGAAATCAGTGATCGGCATTTTAATCGAAGTAATTTCAGTAAGCTCGTTGACCGAACTGAGAAAAATTGAGATTCCCTCGAATCCGAAGACTAATACAATAACAGTGTTGGGCAAGTGGTAACTGCGTCAAGGCAGGCTTCGAAAGTCTGGCAGCCAGCAGGAAATATTTCCACTAATATTCAGGATAAGCGGTATATTGCAATGATGGGGTCAGATGATTATTACAGAACCTTCATTCAAACCAACGCCGATTAATATGTACCGCCAGATCGAAAGCTGATCTAGAATTCTCGTCGAGATAAAATTTTGAATAAAAATATATCAGAGTGGATCAGGGCCAAAAGTTGACCGCCTTTTGAAAAACCACCGTGGTTATGCGAATGTTTCCACGAACTCGGATATTTGATCACAACTATTGCAAATGAATCAGATATAGATTTCCATACTTCAAGGTTAGCTATTGTACGTTTTGGGAAAATATAACAAAGGCGTCAACGTAGTCATAAGAAATGCGAGAAGAATGCTAAGTCATCTATTTCTACATCGAGTCCCAAGCTCACGAAGTAATTGAATAAATCATCGATGTATGGACATTCTTCTGAAGCAGTACTCAGTTCAAAATTATCCATTTTGGGTCGTCCGCTAGTTTCAGGAGCCATGAATCAAGATGCATAATGAAGTCACATTAGATTCAAGCAACGAGGAAAAATTCAACTCCGAGCTCAAGGAAAGAGATATCTTGTGGCGTTGAAATTCCTTCTTCATGAATTCAAAGTATGTCATTAAAATGAGAGCTTCATGAGTATCGTCAATCAGGTCCCGAAAAATGAGTTTATTGAAACTGATGTGAGATGGCGATGAGAAAAATTCATTAAAACGTATGAGTGGAAGGACTCGAATCATGATAAATTCAAAATCGAAGGAAAAGCAACTTTTCATGTAAATTGTGAGTATTGCGTGATTTTCCGTGAGTAGATACATGCATAACTTATCGATGTGAAGAATATTCGTCTCCTCAGCTCCCGACAGGTAAATGGATCAAAAAGTGTCTCTGATCGGCATTTTTATGCCGATAGTAAGGTATTGTAGGACTCTGTAAAGCGAACTGAGCTCCGGGACTATTCGGGTTATCAATCGAAAAATTGGGGGCTTACCCGTTTATTAACGATGGAATGAAGCCAAATACCAAATGTTGTTCGTCTATCATGATGCCGTAGGGATATTCGAGAGCGGGATGTTCTCGAAGGGGTGAATATGTGTAGAATATTTAATCATCACTACCAGGATAGAGTCTTGGTAATCAATGAGATATAATACAGATCTAATAATGTACTAAAATTTCATATAGCATCGAAGATGATGAGTTTTTGAGCTGAATTGACTTGGAACTTTAGCTGGGAAGACGTAATAAGCAGAATTTTGAGAACATCATCCGCAATCATTCTTAGATTTTTTCTTTCTTTCAGAGCTACTCGCTCCATTATGTGGGATTTCTTTACGAAAACAAGACTTTCTCTCCTGTTTTTTGCTGAAAATTGGAGTTATAATTTATGAGGCTCTCATTGTTGTAAGATCCATGGTATATCAAGAAGCTTTCAAGAATGAATTAGTCATGGGATCATACGTTTCAAGTTCTTTTATTCATTCGAAGAAAGCTATATATTTGCAAGTCAAACGAGGTTTGGATGACCCATATTCATTAAAATTACATAATTGCATATTTCACGTGGGTGTTTGGCCGAAATTCGATTTCACATATCTCAGAATATTGACCAATTTCAAGTATTATATATCATTGCGGAAAACGAAAATGCATGACACAGCAGGATGTGTGAGCTTGAAGACTGAATCGTGTTACGAGTTGTAATATTTATTCATTCGAAATATATAGTACTAGAGTAGGTGTATTTTATGAAATTTCTCTTTCATTGCGTAGCTTATGGACGCAACGATTCAAGATTGAATTTGATCGCATTCAACTATCTTTGGACTCCGTTCGATCAAACTTTCGAAGAATCGGAAAACTAATTCTGATCAATTCGGGAATATGGGGCTGAAGATGATTCGGAGTTTCGTTTGAAAGTCAGCCTATGGATGCATCATTCTCATCAGGTGTGGCATGTATAGCACGATCACAAACAAAAATTCAAATCTTGATTCAATTACGAGAATGAAGTAGTTCCGATGCGACTATGACAAATTTTGATCACGAATATTGTGATGCTATTACATAAAGTGTGAAATCCTTTTTCCGGATCTATTATTATAGCATTCCAGTCAATTTACTGCATCATTAAGGCTCGAATATATTTATCGAAGAAAAGAACCTCGAGAAATTTTCAGTCTAGAAATGAAGACAATCAATGCATAACGTGAGCTCAATGATGTTTATCTTGGCAAGAGTAAAGGTATATATGAGAAATATTACATCATTATCATTTTTGTAATCATACTTTCTAGTGAAAGTCTCATTGAGCACGTGAGTCTATGATCATTCGCTGCTTTTCAGATAATTCAAAGTCAGGAAAAATACAATGATCACAATGCTCATACCAACTTTTCGCTTGTGGAAATTCGCGACATCCTCGATCATAATGACGGCATGGAAAATTCAACATTTCAACCTCACCCTCGAGTACACTATCTCGTATAAACGGAGTAACCTTTCGGCAGAACAGGCACTCCGAAACTCGTTCAGTTCATTTTCCGCATATAGTATGCCCGCTCGTGCAAAACAAAACCTTTGGATGGATGAGATCCGCACATATCGGACATGTATAAATATTTTCCACTGCTTCAATGCATCGAGTAACAAAATTTGAGGGGACAGCAATAAGACCATGATTAGAAGACGAGCCCATCCATATGATTTTAGAGGGAGAGGGATATTTTCACATTTTGAGAGGGGCTTTTCACTCCAATCGACGGGATTTGAAGATGTCTTCGGAGCGTCGGAATCATCAGACAAATATCGATCGAGCAGTCGCTTGATCCGTCCTGCGGCCAATTGAATAGACTCTGTCGGAGGGTACATCGTCGGAGATAAACGAAGCACGCTCGGTTCCGTGGGGAGCAAAGCCGCATACATCTCTTAGAACCCCTCGTCCAAAAGATTCTCAATATCTTGAAGAGCTTTGCTCACAGTTCCGTTCTTCGGCGGTTGAGGAGGGTCAGAAAGACCTTGATCCGCATGACTCGTCGAGCGACGAGAGCGGCTCTGAGAACAAAAATAAAGGAACTCGTTAAAATCTAGTGATACTAAATTTATCAATGGCATGGTCACATCAATATCAGATGATTCTCTCCATGACGAGGGTCATAACGCGACGCGTGAGTAAGACACGATGCGTGGTGTGCCAAAGAAAAGTCAGTGGGACGGAGGACGTTGTACAATTTTTCTATCCGAAGAATTTAACTATTAAACGCAAATCCTTTCGAATCGGCGTAGGGATGTAAATTCGGATGCGTGAGCTACCTCGAACAGATACGCGAGATAGGGGTAACGAGCTTGCTCAGACGCCAAGCAGTGATTCTGAGTGGACATAGCTGGAGATAGTATCTCAATCCTTGTAGAGGAATCCTATCCATCACCCCTCAATATGGCACGAACACAAATACAGACACCCAACAACATGAAATTTGAGAAGTTTCAAAGTTCCGATGCAAGATTTTCGGCGAACCAATCTGGGCTATCATTCTGGAAATACACAAGAAAAAACATTCAAGTCCCACAATGAGGGAAACCTAGTCTATTCCTAAGTCGAACCTGAGGACGTTTCTATCGTATAATTTGACGTTATCAGTGCACAGCCGGAAAAATCGTGATGAAAATCTGAGTACTCGCGTGACAACGGCGACAATGATGGCGAGATGGAGTTGAAGGTGACGAAGAAAAATCGAAGGGAGGACGGTCGAGAGCTGGGGACTAGGGTTGTACATGGCGCAGCCCGGAAGGCAAGCGTGGTAGCTCGAGGTTTGTGTGAACCCACTAAGGCGAAGAAGCTAGAGTTGATGGAGTCAAAGAGCCCAGACCGTCTCGAGCAAAGGTTGGATATTCAGGCAGAGGTAGAAGGATTGGCGATCAATCGAAGGGCCCAGGTAGGTCTCGTAGTCGACGTAGTCCAGGAGGGAGGCGTATTCCGAGGTCCATACGGACTGACGGAGTCAGCGGGGCCGGAAACGGTACAGCTAACACCACAGATAGAATCGAGGGAGCTGAAGGAGTTGGTATCACGAGGATTGAAGAGACCACATTGTCCTGAGAAGAGTCCTCGTTGACAGACTGGGAGTTTGCCTCTGGAATAACCAATATCGATTTTCCCATTTTATTCTATTCTTTTCATATACATTCCAAGACAGGAGCAGAGAGATGGAAAGGAAGAAATTCAGAATGACACACAGGAGGAAGGAGAAGTTAATAGCAGATTATTACTGACAAAAGTTAGACATCAGAGGACGTCTAGAAGAAGAGACTGTGACACTACAGAGGCATAATGACGGACGAGTGAAGGAAAGTAGGGGAGCATGTAAAAATGAGGAGGAGTATATCTGAGTATATTATTACACACTCACCAAAGTTAGACATTTTCCAAGATCCCTGTTTTCCTTTCACTACACAACCAAGCCGAGATACCAGTGATATGGCCAACTCAATCGCGGTCAAGGCTTTTAATGCGATGCGGGAGCCGTGTACGTGGAATTTCATTCCCAACTTCCTCGAAAACCGTATCGATTTGGGCGAAAAGAAGAGCTGACGAATACTTGTTATTGTCTAACTTGT
>JAPYYZ010000222.1:0-25200 GCA_030522705.1 Eretmocerus eremicus | reverse complement strand
GGGCCCAATGTGGGCCACATGGGCATTCGGGTACGAGAGTTACAATAGTTTTCTAACCCGTTGCTTGCACGGAACGAAAAACGTTGCCAAGGAATTGGTTGATACCACGCAGATTCATAATGGCTATTTGGCTTTGAATAATAAAATTAATGAACCACTTCCACTCAATACTCTGGTTTTTCGAACAGGAATGCTCGGTCTGCCGATAAATTCTTTGGCTAGTTTTGATCGCGAAGACTTACGACAGTATTTTGGATCAACAGGGGAGATAGAATTATATTCCAAGGCCAAGATCGATGGGATCACCTTTACTTCTACAGAATACGAATTATTGAAATTAAATACATTCCATGTTCACTTGGAATTCAAAAATAATCGAGCTGACCTCTATGGTATTATCAAAGCGTTTGTGAAGCGTGGTGATGATGAATTCATCTACTTGGACATGCTCAAAGTGAGACACGGTCAAATTATTATCCACAATGAGACAAGAGCTCAGGTTGAACACATATTACCAATAGAAGAGCAAAACACTTGTTCTCTTGTCGAGGCAGCTCATCTAAAATCAGTGCACCCTGTGACTAGGGTTAAGGATTATATTTGTAAAATGCCTAATCATTTGAGAAAAGTTCAGTGATGAGTTATCCGTAACATTCCAAATTAATCTAGATTTAATCAGCACCATTTGTCTTACATTCAATCTGCGATCCATCATCCTTACTCATTCACAGATCAGATATTTGACTTCCCACCTATCGGAAAATTAGTGAATAAAACAGTCAGAAATTGTACTGATCCGTGGAATGAAAATTCAGAGAACTCCATAGTTTTTTAAAATTTCGTGCCAACTGTTTCGCGTCAATAGCTCCTTCATTCCATGTGTTACGATTCCTGTGAAGGTTTTATCAGGGATGGAATAAAAAATCCGGAGTTCATCTTCTGAATTGATGATAATTTTGAGCGACTACAGTTAGAGCATAGGATAGAATATGTTGGTTGATTGCATCAATATTTATAGTCGATATTTCAACTCAATGGAATTCATAATGAAATCATGAAATTGTTAAACTGTAATTGTTTTCATCTTAATGAATGAGATCAAAAAGTCCGTTCTTAGAATATATGAGCCAGCCAACTTTTCCTCTATCTGAGAAAGATCTTCGTTTTCCGAATTATTCCAATTGGTCTTCCTGTCTCTCACTTTCTCTTCATATCGCCCGCGTTTCCCCCGGTTTCTGTTTATATGACAATATATGACCATATATCCCGATATATTATCATGAATGATAGAATATTTGAATATAAACCCATTTCCACTTATTAAAATATATGATACTATGGCTCGCGATATATTATAATATATGCCTATATATGACCACATATGACGATAAGTGGATTTTTTTTACACGGGTAGGTGAAAGGCGCGATGCTCGTGGAGTGTCTACTCATTCTAAGCAGCATTCTTGACAATTCAGTTGTTCAGTTCGAAAGTGAACCAAGTCCACTTTTGGTAGGTGACTTCTTTGTCCCCAGAATTTACCCTGCATCTTCCGATCAGGCAATAGACCTTTTGTCAAAATTTCTCTCGTATCTTCACAATATTTTCCATGTGATAAGATATTTTGGACAAACTTTTGGGACATGACTCAAGAGCTGTAGATGAAATCCTTCACTGATTGCAAGTATTGACTTGGTCCACTTTGAAACTGAACAACTCAATTGCTAATCAATTTTGCAAACATCAGTGCCTTGTTCATGACTACATACTTGATTCAGGAACTGATTTACTATTATTTCAAAACAATTCTTGTGTTTCTTTGTTCTACAAATTGGGGAGATCATCAAAGATTATTACTTCGGAGAAATTTTGTAGTGATCCATAGATATGATATTAGCCTTCTCTTCCACAGAAATTCCTAGTTGAGCTCAATTATGTATCTTTCCATCAACATTCAATAGGTTGAACACGTTCACTGCGGCAGTAAAGAACGATGTACCTTGCTGGTGTGAGGTTGGACCCACACAATATTATTTCTCATAAGACGAGAATCTCCCGCACATTGGGAAGGACCAGCGAGCCACCGGTGGGACCTATCGCAGTAAACGTGTTAATTAATTGTCATTCACAAGCCCCAAACTAGGTGCAGCATAAGGTCTTACCTTGCCATTAGTCCTTCCTCGAATCGAAAATCAAATACTCAAAACTGAAGAATAAACTTCGAATTTTGCCTATTTGTTGAAATTGTGTTCTCATTACAAGATCCCCAACGATTCCCTGAAGTACAAAAAAATTTGGATTTGCGTTTATTCCTCGAGTTACAGAGAATTCTGATACCGCTCTATCACACTCAACTAGACAGAAAGAATAACCATCCCCAATCATCTCTACGATCATTTGTACCGTTAAAAGCTTCCTATGAACATTCAAAACCAAGCGAACGTTAGCAAGCGAGGCAAATCCGCTAGTTGCAGGATGAGGATCAGACATGAATTCATATGTACACAATAGATACGACGTGAAGCCACAGCGAGTATCGCGAGTCAAAACGATACAGAATAAGCTGCCTACATTGGCACGGAAATAATGACAACCAATCTCTAACGGACAGCAGCGAATTATGAATATCGAAGTTGTCAATTAATAAGGAAGGATTGCTCATGTAAAGGTGAAGGACATGCACAAGCACTGATTACAGTATGCATTCCTCGATGGGTCACACAATGGATAATTACAAAACTGAATCTGGGATTCTCTTGGGAATCTGCCGAACGCTTTGAGACGAATTCCAGAACTTTGCAGTGAGTGAGAGATTTCAAAGGCAGCAGTTTAGACTGACTCGGATGCTGGGAAGGTTCACAGAGGAATTTGAAGTATTCCCCTGATGCATAGGAACGTCAATTGATCGAGTTCGAATTGTCTCTTTGCGAACTAAACTTGATCTCTCTCACTCTTCCATGAGTTCAGCCTCGCGTTGCTCTTCGTATAGACACGTACACTCTTTACGATCAGACTTTGTGCACAGTAAGAGCTCTGCGAGAGATTTCTATCCATTTTGGATATTCATGAATTTTCAGGGTTCCATTTTCTTGAAAAGTTTCAAGAGAGTGATGATCTTGGGAATGTCAAGAAAGCCAAGGCTTTCTATCTATACACATTTGCTGTAGGGGGTTCAAGCGATTAGAAGAGATTATTCCCATTAAAATCGCTATATTCTGGATAAACATCGATAAAGAAAACGCAATATATCCAGCAGTATGTGAATACTGCGAATGTTCAGGATTGTTTTGCATTTTTGAGCGATACAATTATCAAATCTTGAGTACTCGATTATTCAGATTTTCTCTAGTTGGGAAAATTAATAGCATCCTCTCTGGATGACCAAATCTCGAGCTTACTACTGATTTGGTAAAACAAAAAGCATCATCCTCTGTGGATGACCAAATCTTGAGCTCACTACTGATTTAGCAGAGCAACGAGATAATTTTCAAAATGAGCTCTTTTTGCGCAGTTCTTATTGTGAGTCACAAGGTTATTCAAATGATGCCTAGTGACAATCTCTGGTAATCGTCCTGCTAGTCTGAGTCCAAATATTTGATCATAATCCGAAAAATTCATGGCGGGCGGCTATCACGACTAAAAAGAAAGTCGTTCTCCAGTCTAAGCGAGGCAGTTTTTGCGAGGTTTCAGTATTCATTTCAGGATTCTGCGAATTGAATCGAGACTTCACTCACAATTTTCTCTCTTCTATCTGCCGAATCAGTCTGAGATAACCACAAATCCCTCTCGGAAGTCTACAACACCTGTCTGAGACAAAATCACTGGATGCCTCGAACCCTTCTCGCATAACTCTCCAGTCTAACTCGCTCTTCCATGTCATCTCTCGCAAGGCACAATCATCTGTCCTCTTTCCCCCTCCATCATCTCTAACAAACACATCCTCCACTCGAAGCCGCTCGATCCGGCCCATCCTCTCCCACACGTCCAACTTCATAGCGAGATTCAGATTCGAATCGACAATCCCCGCGCCTCTGTCGAACCATCTCTCCGGCCACCCACGCAAGTTCCATCGCTCACCTCTCCCAATTCAGCAGATCCATTATACAGCGCGGCTGCATACACATCTGCCGCAGCGAGATTAATCTCGTCCCATCTTCGCAGGGATCGCATTATTCGCCGAACGAATTCACGCTGGCCCGTCTTGTGCCTCTCGCTTCGCGTCCCTCGAGCTTCGCGGCCGTTATCGTCCGTGTCCGGCGGTCCAGTCGCTCTCTCGCCAATGAGCCTGCGGTGCTCGAGATACCGCCCGTCTCTCGCGCCAATAGATAAGAGGCGGCGAGAAAATCGCCGATAGCGCGCCAGAGAGACAGAGAGAAGGCCTCGTCGCTTATTGCCACCGAGCCCGGCCCTATCCTCCTCGTATACCTATATAAGTCAAGTCGCAGAGAGTGCAGCCGGCCGGGCTGGTATTCCGGGCAGAGTGGAATGGACGCGCGGCAGTCCTGAATTGGGGCGCTCAGTGCTCTCTCTGTCTCCCAAGTGGGCCGATTCATCCCCGTGCGCCTCCTCTCTCGCTCCTTTCTCGCCGCGAGCGCGCCTCGGCCGCGCGGCATGGAGGGCACAGAAGGAGGATCGGCTCGTTTGGAGGCGCGCCGCGGAGAGAGAGAGCGAGAGAGAGAGAGAGAGAGAGAGAGAGAGAGAGAGAGAGTCAGGAATGAAAAGGGAAGCGCGTGGGAGATTCAGTCCGTTATCGTGCGGCAAACTTTCCATTTGTCAGCGGCGCGCCGCAGAGAGTCTCTGCCGGAGGCACGGCGCGAGCGATGGGCGAGGCGTGAGCGCGCGAGCGTCGCAAAAAGCCCCCCGAGTCCACTCCGGCTTAACGAGAATTCCACCTGCGCGAGCCGAATTGAAGCACCCGGTATATGTACCGAGAGCCGGCCAGACCCCCCCTCGAGAATATATCCATTCTGACGAGTGTGCGTGATTAAATTCTGCGAGACGTCGCTCGGCGAGTGGCCGAATTAGCGCGCAGCTTGGGCGTGGCTGCTTCCGAGCACTCGGCTTCGGCTCCGCGCGTCGTCCTCGTCCCTTATTCGACTCGAGCGAGCTCGCGGGCGACGAGGCGAGCGCTCGAAGTTACCGAGTGTAGCGAGAGTTTTTCAGAGCTTTCGAAGCACGGCCGCGGTTTTTAGGATGGAAAAGTTTCGGGCCGCGGACGTGATGCGTGAGAGTCGGAGGCTCGCGGACTCGCTAATGATTGCTCGCGTCGCGAGACGAATGCGGAACGCGGCTATAGCACTGGATAGAGTTTGTGGTGGTTTGAGCTTGCTACTAGATTGAATTTAGTGGGGCTGAAATATTTCGCGAGGATCCTGAATTCGACCGATCAGTCTGTCGTTTCAGTAATTCACAGAAACTGAAGGAAGTGGCCTAGCTGTTTATACCGCTGTATGATCTCGTCAACTATTCTCGGGCTCCCAGGCGAAATTTGACTAAACTTCCGTTCATAATGCACTCTCTAATGTGTATACAATCGAGCAGATGGAGAGAAGAGTGAGCAAGATGAGTACGATCAGGTCCAAGCATGAGTGGCACGTCCGAAGCAAAGTGAGTGGTGAATATTCGTATCCGATCCAACGAAGTTATTGGATTCTAAAGAGGATCCATTATGAATTCAGTTCGACAAGTAGATGATATCCGGGTTGATGAGCTAATGAGTTAATCACACCCATGACTGAAAGTGTCACTGTCAAAAATTTTCGGTATTGGAATAGAAGTAGCCCGTAACCATATCGATCCGAGTTCAGAACCAGTACCGATATGACTGATTACTGGCGATATTGCACTCATAATTATCATTTACCTACTCAGGAAGCTAACAAACAAGTGTTTTGGAAAGACTCCCATAGTTTCGGAAATGGGTACGAAAACTTCCTGCGTGCAAAGCTACAGGTGTCATCTGCAGAAACTGACGAATGAGTTGTATCATTCCTGCATCTACGGAAAGTTTGAAGACAGTAATAAATCATGAGAAAGGAATTAGTATGAGGTAAATAAACTCGGAACAAGCTACACATTCATCATATTGAGTGGAGAGTAGGGCCCAGAATACCGCTGGCAAAGCTTGAGTCATAAATGGCCTCAACTAACTTCTGGGCTCATTCAGTAGTCTCATCAGATTTTACTTCAAGGAACAAGAGGAATTCATCATCATCAGTTACGAGGGAGTCATCCAAAGGATGACTTCTTAAATCATTCAATAAGGATAAGCTTTGAGTACTGAGAAGTTTATTTGCACATGGGATCTTCTTTTATATATCTATCTTCGAAGAGTATCGTACTTGATAAGATGTACATGGGAATCTGTGATTTTATCTCCTAGTTCAAGAATAGAATTCTTATTTAAATAAAAAGGGTGAGTGTACCAACAAGTTTGTCTTCACACACCCGATAGAATATAGTTTCCCATCCTTGGATATCTGATGAGAGAACATTTTTTTGCTTCTTGGCCCTACATACTCTGACAATTGAAAATAAGATCATAAACTCACATCAATTTCACATCATTGTCATTTGATTTATCTACACCGATTGGATATTTTTTCCAATTCCAATGGAAGAAGCAGGCAAAAGAAGAAGAGTTCAGGAAAACAAGATTTTCAAATCTCTAACAACAGAATAATTCTGGGTGATCAGAATTCTAATATACAGGGAGTAGTATGATGCTCTTTCCGAGGACTTTATGACTGTAACCCGAAATTTTGCTTTAATAATCAGCCTCTAATCTCCTTGAGAATACTCATGAATATCGAAAGGAAATCCGATAGAGTCATGAGTGAAATATATTTCGATTGATTGACCCCAATAACCTTGATACTGAATGTAATATCCTCAATTATTTTCGATGATTCTACACTAACCAAGAAAGTGTCAGCCATACGGATCACGGATTCGAATGCAATACCGAGAATACCCCCCTACCAATACTAAAGATGATATCCAAAGTTGAAGAGTCTATTACCCAATCGTTTTTAAGATATAGCTCAGAATATGAGTACTGCCCATGGCTATGCTGAAATGTAACATCTATAGATATTAGTGCAATCCTAATGTTCTAATGTATATCTAGAAAGGATTGGGCAATAGACTATGCGGCTCTGGATTTCCTCGTTCGGCTTCGAAAGGAGCATATTCCCAAAGTTTCAACCGAATTCGTGATCCAAATTCTTGACATTCTCCTGGCAAATGCGGGGTCGTTCTGAAGTAAAACGAGAAATCCACCTTTAAATGTTGATATTTCTTGTTTTATTCTCACAGACGCCATTATCACGCACGAAAGACATCATACGAGCCAGAAGTATGTTTCTGACGCCAGAAGAATTTCTATACTGAACAAATAAAATATATGATGAAGGTTTCTCACTCACAAATAGGGAAGAGTACTTCAAAAAATGTCTCCTCTTGAATGGAATGATTCACACCCGTCATTTTTGATAATTCCACAGGCTGAATATTTGGCTTTTACCTGTAACAATAAACATTCTCTGATGATTATTTCCAGAAAGATATTTTTTGGTTCATAATTTCTAGCAGAGTCAATGATCAAAAAGTATGAATCCTCATGAGGGAGAAAGGGGGATTTCATTGTCGAGCAGAGAAGAGTTCTCCCTCCTAAAATGGACATCACTCAGACATCGCAATAACCACCAAAATCACAGAGTTTGGTCTGGGAATGAGACTGATTTACCCTGCAAAACCCACTTTTTCAATAAGCACTACGATATGAATATGCCAATGTTTTTCTTATCCAAATGTAGCATGACCATATTTGATATCATAAGAATCATATATAGAAGCATCTGAGATGTTATTGCGAATCGCAATCACACTGTAATAACACTTAGAATTTCCTAGAATTCAGCAAATCACAAGAAGCTGAGTGATAAGACTCGCGAAAATGCTTGTAATGTACTACAATCATGAGTCATCAATCTCCCATTTGGGTTGATTAGAGCCATCGATTCGATTCGGTCAATCACCTCGACACTAGCAAAATCTCTGCTCAATCTCCCGGCAGTAATAGCTATACACAGATTGTCACGGACGTAGCAGAAAAAATGGAGGCAGTTCCAATTGTTGCGACGGTTGCGACTGGCAATTGCTGCACGGTCGATTTACTGCGCGTATTGCTTTTGTGCTTTTGAGCCAATCTACCGCTGCGTTACTGATTAATATGGCTCGGATTTTTTAGATTGTATGACTTTCCACGCTATTTCTATTCGGATTGTTGTAGTATCCTTCCCTAATCGATAGATATTTCAAAGCAACATTCATTCTAAATCGAGAAATTTCCACGAGATCGATGAATGGTATTATGATACTGTTGTTTGATGTGGTTTCTGATAAAGTAATTCGAGGAAAACAGTTCTGAGAATGTTTGATCGCGGCACATTCCTTCACGCATTGGGATACTTCTGATCAAAGTGCTTCCATCCGCGTCTACGGAAATAAGATTTCGCTCCCTTGAGTCTCATCCTATCTTTATGGAGGATCGAACTTTCAACATCTCGGGGAAAAAGATCGCCCCCAGATGTATTGAAGCAAATTCCAGAGGCAATAAAAGGCATCATACGGGAGATTATACGTAAGAGTAAGAGATGTCAGCTTGTGGTGGGAAAGTTGAGATACGAGTTAGAGTAGTACGTACTCTTTCCAGTACGGAAGAAACTCTAGCGAAAATATTTCAGTCCTGTAATCAATGTATTCATAAGTAGAGTGCCAGATATATAAGGCATCCATGGATTCTCACCAAACTTTGGGAACTATGTTGTTTTGGTTAGTTATAGAATAGAATAAAATAGAATAGAAGTTTATTCAACTGTGGACTCGAGGTCGAGTGTAGCCGAGACTGCGTGCGTTATAATCTATACATCAATATTGGCTAAGCCATCTGCTAAGGTCTACAGCTCCTTTGAGATAATTTCAAAGAGATACAATAAAATGATGTGATAATAATAATAATAATGATGATAATAATAATAATAATGATAATGATAATAATAGAAAAAAAGAAGAGTTGAACAGAATCATAAAAGATAATAATCCATTACTTGTCGAAGCGCCACATCCACAAGAACCTTAGATAGTGCATTCAAAATGCTAATTGGTCTGAGGTGTCCAAGTTCTGACGGGGTCTTACATTTCGGCAGAGGTGTGACTAAGGCTTCTTTTCAACGGGGAAAGAAGCCTCAGTCTCAGTTTCGGGAAAATCCCTGTTTGAAGCGAATAATCGAATATGTTCAATGAGACTGGTAATGAGTACGGAAGACAGTCTCTGACGAAACGGAGTGGAATGTCATCCGAACTTTTCGGAACTTCGGAGCTCATTAAGTACACTGCATCCATGACGTCGTCAGGGTCAACGTAAATAAAATAAAACCTTCTATGTGGAGAAATTCTCACAGTGGAGTTATATTCATAAACTCTAAAAAGCCATGATATTTATAGTAATAAACAAGGAATTTTAGTTTGGAAATAATAATGTTCGTCAGAATGAGTGGATTCTGTACAAAGAACACGTAATACAAATGGTATTCCTACAAAACCTGATACTTGACATGGAACCGAAACTAAATCTTCAAGAGATCTGTCAGTCTTGTTTGCCTCGCTTGGCTCAAAATTTATCAATGCAGATATTCGTAAATTTTTCCCGCGGAATCACACAGATGCTTTACTGCTGCGCTCCTTGCTGAGCTCACAGTCATGATTTTATTATATATCATCAACAACTCTGCAGCTAGCATGAGATGGTCCACCACTTGAATGATGATTTGGATTATTCATGCAGACAAGACCAATTTCACGTATCTCAACTTTCTCTCGGTTGTCATTGTATTCAATTTTCAAAGTTGACAGTACTTGAATTACACCACCATCGGAATCCTGAAAGAGATGTAGAGGAAATATAAACTGCAGCTGGATCGTTTGTTGGATTTATCAGAAATCGAATAGAGATTCCAATCATTAAGGGAAATACATCTGCGTAGAACGAGATTTGCTCTGCGTATAACGAGGGAGAGGCGCAAATTGGCCAACCGCGTAAAACGAAATCCGCGTGCAAAAAATTCGCGTAAAACGAGGAACTTTGTACCCCAAAGGCTTTAGTCCCAAAGAACTTCTGTTCCGAGATACAACTATGAATCCACCGTTGCCCATATAATCTCGTGTTCAGAAGTCATGTGTATATGTGGCAGCCTTTTGCTGGAAGTAGCTTTTACATGTGACGCCGACAATTCGTGTCGATGTGACTCAGCGATCGAGCATTCTATCATCGGACTAGCCCCTTCATGGATTAATGGCTGACCAATCTTATCCTTTTCCTGAAAGAACTAAGCGATGTCAGCCTGTTAGTGAACGGCTGAGCGAACTCAGCCTCCACGTCTCGAGCTAGACTCAACGGTGCCCTAGCAAATACTGGAATTGACTTTCTTAAGTAGCTCATTCATTGTACAGTCGACTCTCGCAATAGCGGACGCCTCGATACACCGAATAAGTGTCCGCTATTTTTAGAGGTACTTGCTATGGCAAGGATTCTTGAATTTTGAGTCTTGATATAGATTATCGTTCGGCGATCAATTTTACAAATTAGTCATATGGATTTCAGTAATGATTTGTGCTGCAGTAGCTCCGAACAGTCATTTAAAAATATACACTCACAATAAAACCACTATTTTCACTTTCCCTAATGGACTTTTTTTCTCAATAAAAAGTCGATCATGCATGTCCGTTTCATTTTCTACATTTTCAGTTTGAGAATTCATCTGAATTACCAAGACCCTTGACCAACATGAAATCGAATAATTCTGCGCCAAAGAAACTTTAGCTTTTCTCTCTTCTGGATAAACTCTATTATTTCCTCTTTCTCTCTAATCCTCAATTTTTCCGTTTCTGTGCCATGCTTACATTGACCTGGCAGCCCCAAAACTCGCAAAGACACTAAACCATACGGGTTAACTGTGTCCTCCATAGCGAGAGTGACTCGATGACTGACGTAAAAATTGAATTATTATTGTAATATTCAAACTGTCTGAAATGAGCATCTGCGAGAGTAATGCTGTTGATCGAAGAAATTTCCCAAGTTGGACTAAAAATTCTAGGCGTCCGGTAAATTGAGATGAGATAGCATCGATTGGATGGAACCGGGGCCAAAAAAAAGTCCGATATTGGAAATGAGCCTCGTTGCAGCCTATATGGCGGCGTTTTACTGGGCGGCCAATGATGTTTGCTCTTTATCAGGCAAGCGTCGCTCTCATTGGTCGCCCGGTGAAACTCCACCACGATGCCTGTATTCTTTTCCACGGAGGCTCCTTCCCAATTGCAAGGCGCCCGCTATTGCCCCGTCCGCTTTTCCGAGGTGTCCTTTAACCGAGTTTCGACTGTATGTTGAATACAATGGTATTTTCATTGATTTACCTTCAAAAATGTCCAAACCTGGGTGTGGAGTTGCGAGTCTCGGAACGTAACCCCGTCTTCTCATGAAACCAATGCATTGTGAGCCGTGGGTTTGGTATCCGACCCGTAATTCAAATCCAAACGTGGCCCCCGCGGATATCGAGGGACGCCTGCATCTTCACTTCTCGACAAAATAAGATGATTCCCAAATTTTTAACTAGATCCGTGGCTCGCAACGTTGTTACTCTAATCGTTAAGATGCAAAGACTTGATCAATATCCTCTCCTGACTCCTAATGAAATTATAAAAAGGAGAAATGATTTGATCGGAATCCTCACAGTGCAACTGGAGCTCAGGCACCGCGGTGACGAAAACGTCGCTGGTCACAGGGAATATCTTATTCTGACAAGGCAGAAGTTTGCTCGATTCAACAATTTAATTTCATCTGGTGAATCACAGTCACACGAATCGCACGTCTAATTCTGATGTTATTTGATCGTCAAATTTTCTTGGATACATCATTCGGTTTCCTTCCATCTCATTGAAACAAGCCAAAAATCTATGAGTGTTGATCTTCGAGCACACCTAGCTGTTGGATGCTGGTCTCAAATGGATCGTGCTTGCGAAAGAAAAGGAAAATGCTATTACTCCATTTCGTAGTTCTCGAGCACTCGTCGCAATCCAAGTCTTTCTAGCGTGCGAAGCACCTCCGGGCTCTTACATTGTTTCTTTGATCTTGCATGCAAGAACATTTCACTGTAGAGTTGCTTGTATTTGAGTCACTCTGTGCGAGTCTTGCTGTAAGGTACATACTTTTTGCAGGCACTTAGGCTTGCAGAAAGTACGCAGCAAGACAGAATAATTTATGAAATTACTTTCAAATATAAATGGACGCGTAGCACTACCTCCTCCATATGGAGTCTTTTGAACTCCTTTGATGAGATCCAAGCATAGCTGCAGAGGCTCTAAAAAACCTCTCGTATCTCAATTTTCCATCAAATCTCATGAACTGTGAAGTCTGCATCTCCGAGACTCTCTCTAACAGTCTTGGCGAACTGAATCATCCCAGTGAATACGATATATCCCCGTAACATCGAGCCGGTGCCACTTTTGACACTCTAGATCTTCATAATGGAATTATGCGTAACAACCATAAACAACCTCGCCACACGGAAAAAAAAATTTGCTCAGTTAACAAATAAAATTTTGTTAGATTTCCATCGGAAGATTTGACAAAAAAAATTATTATTTATAAATTATTATTTCCGTGCACTCTCATCCAAGACTTTTCTTTAAACTGGCAGGGTTCATTATTCTGAGGAACACGTTTTTCATGAATAAACGAGACCAAAGGTTCGCGTAAGGGAATACCAAGTTCACAAAAATATTCCTACTCGATTGGTAATGATTCCCGTCGGCGTCAATCGGAATACCAATAGTGCAGATAAAATTAAACTTTGAATAGGAAAGTCAGATTTTTTGGAAACCACGATCGTATCAGAGAGCTTTGCCATCCCCCAGTATCGAGTTCATCATGAATTAGAGATATCTTCTATTAGCGGCTCGTCACAGTCAGTAGGTATCATACATCAAACGAGCGCTTGCAAGCTCTTTGGAGGTCGCGAGCGCCAAACGAGGTCGATGTATCTTTTGAACAAGGTGACTCATAAATTAAAAAGTTCTCGAAAGATTCAATATATTCCCTGTCGCGTGCCTCGAGATGAACAAATATCGTCGCACGTCGATAGCAGTGACGTCATCATATTGCAAGCTTAGAGAGCCTTCATTGAGATTCCAGCCGCGCGTCTCGATAATGGATTCGCTAACGTAAGCAGATTAGCAAGCCATCTTCCGCACAGCGCGTCGCTAGAGCTTTGGCGACGAGAGACTCCGTCGACGCGACTATCGGAGAAAGCTTCGCGGATAAGAGGCATTATTTGCTCGTCGATCCGCTGGAATCTCGACTGATAAAACGAAAGGAGCGCACGAACAATTGGTGGCGCAACACATGTGACGCGCTCATATCGTCGCTAGGATTTTCTTTTCTCTCTCTCTCTCTCCCTCCATCTCGTTCGAATTACGGAATGGAATTCTTGCCGAGCTGCTGAAACGAGTTTTGCAGAAGACCTCATCAATCATGCCAGCTGAGAGAGGCGAATTCCGTCCCTTTCTATATTACGTGCTGGAGAACATTGTGCTGCCTCTGGCTTTTTCGTCTCTCTCTCTCTCTCTTACCCACCCACTCGTAGCTCTCCGACGGCGACCCTTTTTCCACGCCTCGTGCTCTCTCACAAGCGCGTTTGATTCTCGTAATTAACGAGAAGCAAAATATGTGCCACATAGCGACCTCGAGTTGTTGCCACTTCAACGCGGCTAGCTTGCGTGACATGCAGCTGCTGCTATTCTCTCTATCTCGCTTCTTTTTTATCCTGGTTTACACGATCTCGCTGAGAGATACGAGCCGGGGGAGCAGATGGAAATTTCGAGAGCGCAATGGAGGAGAAAATGAGAACGAGCAATAGAGCAGAAGGAATGAGTCGGGGACGAACGGCACAATGAGAGTAGGGCCTTTCAATGCCTCCACAACTTTTGGCATTGAGAGCTTCCTGCAATATCTTGGATTGGGAGAGATGGATCGGTGAAAGATGAGCGATGAAGATTGTGCTCTGATCGAATTGATGGAGGATTGGAATTCATTGGTTCCTCGTGATTGCGAAATGATGTATTTCAAAGAGTCGATTGCAATCCATTGACTGGATGAAAAATAATCAACGTACGGATTCTGATAATCTTATCAACGTACCTCTCACTTATTCATGCATTGTAAAAGATCGACAAGATCCCGGGTTTGGAAATATGTAAGACCAGGAATAAAATAAAATCAGTGAATTTGTTCTGACAGGAGTCATCCCTCGCTTTCCTTGATCAGACTCAATATCACTTGTTACTACAGCTTCCTCAAATCATCTGTAAAACTGTCTATCCAGATCATGAGGAACGGTTAAATTTTGCGGAATTGAAACAGGAAAAGAAGTGAATCGAACAAACAATTGGGGAAGAAACTTGATATAGAACATATGTTGACCATAAGTTCCAGAATCTCAATCGATATCTCGTCGAAGTCATGCTGCTCGTGGATTTTCTCATCAAACGCCCAATTTTGCAAGAATTCTCAATATTTGGGAACGGAAGAGAAAATATTCTCGCCTAAGCGTCGAATCAAAGAAAGCTCGGCTCAGTTACAATGGCTGCCTAGACACAACCTCGGAACTCATCATGAACCGCCCATTCTGGATTTTTGTCTTGGCGTTAAAAGTCGCCAAAAACTTATTTATGCATATCCAGAGGAAAAACCTGCTGCGGTAGAATTGAATGGTCACTCAATTTGTGTTTGAACAGTAGATTCGAAATACATGGTACAACTCGATTGGACGCTTCATGAATTCTCTTATAACCTTGAGTAATCATTGTAGAACATCAAAACTCTTCCAAGTACTCATCTTTGAGTAACTTACTATTCGAAGGAATGAAAATTTCTCAAGAACTTATCAAACCCTCATTCTTCCATCACTGATTCATCTAATTCATAATTTATTTGAAAAATTTCATAAGCTACCTGGTGCAATATTAATATCATCTTGTGGAAGACTTGGGTTAAACGAAGAGGATTTTGAATTCTGCTCGAATTTAATGACACTGTTCTCGAAAACTACCATCAGCCTCTTCCGAATGGCATCCAATATTGATCTCAGAAGCTAGCAGTCTACGAAAAAGGGATCAATCCTTACTCGATGCCGACGATAGAATAGATCATACGAATAATGAGACCCAGATGATACCTTTAGTCTCTCCCTGATTAAACCGAGACAGATAGCAGCCACTGGCATAATCTCAAAAAATGGTCATATTCCCACAGTAAATATTGAGCCGGTCAACGACCTCACCAAGCCTGATCGCGCTCATCATTCGGAACAACGTGCATCAAAATATACATCGGCATCGCGACCTCGTTGGGTGCATAATCTCGGCAACGAGGCAGAACGAGACTATACGTGAGCGGAGACAATAAGGCCGTACTGTATGCACGAGTATACAAGCGGGCGAGCGAGATAGCCAAATGGCACGCAAGCCGCAAAGTACCGGGGCGTACCGGAGGAATTCGACCAAATATTGAGTGGAAAAGAGAGAGCGCGAAGAGTTTTGCGCACGCAAGTACTACGAGACGAGCGAGCATCGGGCCGGACCGCGCTGTCTCACATGCTAAGCGAGGCTACAGATAATGTCGTTGCAAAAAACAAAGTGTCACCTCGCTAAAGTTGGCGTAATAATAGCCGGGCGCGCAAGAGGAAGTAGCGAAGCCGCGTTGCCCCGGACTACTATCTCGCTCGAGCGATTTTCCGATGCGCTTTTCCACTCGCTCCTCCACCCTTCCACATTCTCTCTTCCTCTATCCTCCTCCGGGCGCGGGCAAAAGAAGTAAGAGCGCTCGCGGTCATACATACTAAACTGGCGGGGCGCTCGGTACAGCGCGGCCCGTGGTCGAAAAAAACTCCGCAAGTGAGAGAAAGAGCGAAATCTGAAAAGCAAACTCTCTCCACCCCAGTGGCCGCGGCTCTATTCGCATGCATGCAGTGGCCCCGCGCGATGTACACTACCCTTTTCCCGTCGTCGCTGCGAACGAAACTTATCGGCTGCGATCTCTCTTTCTGGCGCGTCCCACATACAGCCGTTTCCCTCGGCCGGCCGGAGTGGTTCA
Organism: Eretmocerus eremicus; assembly: GCA_030522705.1. Classification (NCBI taxonomy): domain Eukaryota; kingdom Metazoa; phylum Arthropoda; class Insecta; order Hymenoptera; family Aphelinidae; genus Eretmocerus; species Eretmocerus eremicus. The sequence goes on along the minus strand of JAPYYZ010000222.1, from coordinate 8,995 downwards.
GCGCTCACTCGCCGCATATATATAGTATCTCTGCTCTCTTTTGCGACCGCGGCCCGGGCCACTCGAGCGAAGCTCGTCCGATAAGGAGGCGCGCGATGCGACGCCCGCCCTTTTGAGCGGACCTCGCTCTGGGAGCGCGCGCCCGCCTTCGCTCGCTCGCCCATCTTCCGCGGATTAATTATAATCGAGCTCCTTATCTCGGCGGAATTCTTGGAGAGCGCGATGTGACTTTCGGAAATTGTGCGCCGGGGCGGGGAGGGGCAGCGGCCGCGAAAGTGCTATTAATCGCGCTATCGCTGATTCAATCTGCGTAACGCGGCTCAGGCGCTTTGTGCTCGGCTTAAGCCCCGCTCTAGCGTATACACACGCGAGCCCCGTGCGGGAGGTCGCGAGAGCACGCGTCACTGTTTTCCCGGGCCTGACACCCGGATAATTTGATGCGATTGCGATATGCTCTTACACGCTCGAGCTGAACGAGATCGTCTGCAGCGGTGATGCGGGCGACAGAGGACTTGTTGTTGAAAGCGATATGAGTTTCTTCTGGTACATCCACGGTATAAGCTGACTGATACATAGATCGTCAATCGAATACGTTATCAGAAGATCTGGCCGTAGACCTGATTTCAGAATGCTTCGTACCTCATACCAGAGATTCTCGCATCACCCTAGCTCTTTCAGTCTCATAAGTCCATTACATGAAAATTCTTCCGAAAATCTACGTCGGAATTCAGCGTTGATTTTCTCGTGAACTCTCGCGAGATGGTCTACGTATTTTGATATTATGTTAATATTAATATTAAAATACGTAAACCATCCATTTGATACGTACTTTCAGGTTGTGGGTTCAATCTCCGCTCATTGCCAATTTTTTTTCTGTGATGGAAACTCCTCCCTGAGTGGATTTTGAGGGACAAATTTGGACAAAATCTATGGGAATTTCACGTGCAAATTCACGTGCAAATCCACGCCCTATTCCACGTGAAATTCTGCGTGAAATTCCACCATCGATCTCCGCCATGGATTTTTAAGACTGGGACCACGTAGTATTTTCGAGCTTCTGACGAGGAATCCCACGTGGAATCCACGGGGATCCCTACGTGGAACTTACACAGAAATTGCTAGGTTGGATTCCTTCTTGATCGAGCGTGTGAAATTCCGATCGAAAGAGCCAACCTAGAATTCCTCGTGGAACGACCGTGAATACCACATGCAATTCTTCCCACGGAGAATTTACAGAAAAATTCACGTTGATTTTCCCGTTGACGGATCCCACGTGACACTTTTGAACTTTTCGCGTGAAATAACATGGAGAATCCTTCATGGAATTTCCACAGTGGTTGTCTCGAGAGATCTTTTGGCTTGTGCCCGATAAATTTGGATTCGAATGGATGGTCTTCCTTTGTTGATTAGCCGAGTAATTATTGCGAAGCTCATCCTAATGAGACAAGCATCTGCCGCAATATGCGGTAGCACCAGTACTTTCTGTCAAAAATTACACAAGACTGAATCCGGTGTCTGTTCGGGCTCGTCGTGTTGAATTCTCACAAATAATCAAAAGAGGTTAATATCTCAACCAATCCACGAAAAAGTGATGCTGGCAAGAGGAATTGAGGACAATAGGAAAGTCAACTCAGTGAATCCACATAGGAAGTCCGGAAAAGCTACGTGCAATCTATCTACGTGGAAATCTGTTGAGGTCCGTTGTGAAAAATTTATGATGTCACATCCGGTGGAGGATCACATTTCAAATGTAAGAGCCACATTCGAATGTTTTCTTTCGATTAATCTCCGACAAGGAGTTCGGGTAGCACCCATTCTGAAATCGGAAGAGCATATCGTTTGTGAAGCCCGGTTTGCTAGAACTTCGTAAATTGCTAGGACTGCGGGAAAATTCCGTCATAGCCCTAGAGATTTCTCCCCAATAGCACAGGGATCGAATCTTATTGATGAGTGATCAATCTATCGTGAGCCAAGTAGTATCTATGAATTCTTTACTTGAGCTGAGCCGCCTGGATGAAAATCGAATGGTCCTCCAAAACGAGGATGTTCCTGACCTTCGAGTGGAATGGTATAGTTTTGAGAACTATTTCATTTTCAAATTGAACTTCAAGTGGTTGCCAGGAAAAAAGTGGTTGCAAAGATTATTATCGGATCGATGAGCGTGAAGTCTTCAGCGATCATAATTCATACATGGATGGAATATCCGAACCATTCTATAGGTATAGTTCATAAAAAAGGTAGAGTTACGTCAGAGCCACTCAATTTTTTCACGCTCTACGTCACATAAAATTCCACCCAATGCTTTATACCACTTGCCAGAGCCAAACAGCACGGCCAATAAAATATCACTCCGTGCTCATCTCTCTCCAGAATATACGAAGTTGCACCCCCGATAAATCTCATCTCTGCAACATAACGCGGCTACAATTTTGAGATCCTCCGCAATCTTTCACATCGCTCTACGCCATCAAAATATGCATTACCCTTCCTACCTGGTTCGCCTCGTTCAAACACTAGCGCATTTATGCAGCCAGTGCGCAATCTGAGCTCACGGAGCGATATCGAGAGCTCCGTAAATATGGAGTGATTTGCCAGCAAATCCTCTGATGAGTCATTGGAACGGATTGCAGGATGGATGCTCAGAGCGGGAGCGAGCGTTGGATTTCCATCGGGGCAGGGAGCGATGGATCCCGCAAGCACGGCCGTGTTGGCGCTCCGCGGCGTTATTCCATTGACGAGGCCGCGCTCGCGAGCTCGGGTACCTCAACGATATGGATTTCGAAATTCATGCCGTTGCATATGCATCCCCGGCGTTTCGATCATCAACGCCGCTCCTGCATCAAATGTGTGTGCGCTTCGTTTTGGTATTCGTGCCGGGCGTTAGCATCGACGGACGGCTCATCAATCCCAAAGCCGGAAGATAGAATATAAATTCTCAACCATAGAGGACTCGCTTGTGAATGCGTTGACCCAATTCCCAACACAAGCATGAGTATCATCGTTTATCAGAATCCATTATAATTCCAAATCGGGCCCATAGACAGTGAATACATAACGATCAACTCGGTCAGATATTTTAGAGCGGATTCCCGTGTCCGAATCACTCTGCTACAGACGTAGCGGAAATGTTACGACTTTCCTCGTAAATGGTATCGAATTCGATAGTGAAGGGACGCTAATAACCCACTCCAAGATTTTTACTTATTCATCACGACGAGAAGTTCTTGGAAACGGAATGGTGAGATCTGAATCTGACAGCCATCTTGATTCAAAACTCCATCTGCAGGACAACCATTCCGCCCGAATAAAATCCCGACTAAGTCCAGCCAAACTGATTCATCGGGCAAAAAACTAATATTGGAAAAGAAGTTTGGATCAGCAATTACTCAACAATGAGCGATATGCAGTATCTTGAGACCAACTCCATCTTGAAAATCTTCACAAAAAAGAATTTCACAAGCTCACCAATTCTCGTCATGCGGTACCATCCGAAAAGCTCTGACTCACCCACATACTCATACCTCTATCCCGTACCAAACTCTAAAATTAGAGGATGCAAGGCAAAAAGGGAGAAGAGAGCAGTGCGGCGAGACGGTCCTCGTTGCCGGGTCTGTCGTTATATGAGGTGGAGGCGCACACCAGTCGCAGAGGGGGTTCGCGCGGAGCCACTGCTCTTTCGGAATTCGCCACGCTCTCGGTAACATCCATTAAACACATACCGCTCGTTTTACGGCCCACCCCCCGCTGGAAAAGAGAGAGACAGTAGCACCAGACGGGCGGGGCTCGGTGGCAAGTCGCCGGGGCGCTGGTATACAGTCTCTGCGGGGCGGGAAGCCCCGGAGAAAGCCAGGGAGAGAAGAAAATTAGTCGGCGCATCTGTCGCAGATCGCCGAGCTTCGTTATGTGGAGCTTGGCGAAAAAGAACAAGGGTTGAAGGAGGAGAAGGGGCCATCGGGTGATATCCGCAGGGTGGCGAGCGGGCAAAGGGGACGCAGAGGAGAATAGAATTCCCGGCGAAAACGAAATGCGGAAGATTAAAATTCGTATTTTGTTCAAAGTTTTCTCATTTCGCGATCTCTCGGTGAACCGTTTCCGTGAATTTTTTCAGATTAATCCTCGTTTTCATTCCCTTATCGAGGACTACACGAGCTCGCGCAAGTTGGACAGAACTTTGGCGCTGCTAATCTCGCTGCGATTAATCTGATTCGCAGATTTGATATCTACGCGAATCGTTATCTCGCACAGGAGTGTACGGTCGTGATTCAGTTTTGATTGATTGGTGGAACTACAAACTTCGTAGTCAATGAGCACTGCATGTACGTGTGGTGAGATCGGATTTTTCAAGGGTTGAGACTACTTCCCCAAGGAATTGAATTTCAAAGCTTTCCATGGACGATACTACATATTTGTTTTAATTCTTTTCGAGAATTTACAATGACTTCGATATGAAAAGAGAGAAATATCTGAAAAAATTCTGAAAAATTCGTCGCCTTGGGAAGGTCATAATCTCATGCGAATCATCTTGATAACTATTTATTATCAATCACTCGATAGAGCTAAAAACCATGCGATTCTATAAACACCCTGATCTTTGCATTTCCATCTTAATTTCGATTACCATTTTCTATTTCGACAAGGAAAAGTTTCTTTGAAGGCGCCCATGGCGTCTTTCAAAGGGTTAATTATCTATGCAATCATCAAGCTTTGTGCTAATGGAAAATTGGATAATTTTCGCTCGAAGATTGAAATTTGCAGTGTCCATACTTCATGAGAAGATGGTCTCTTTGAAACTGGAGAAGAGGTACGTAATGGAAAGTATATGTACTTCTTTTCGAAGACATCGAAGTGAGCCGATAATACGAGGATATAGCTCAGAGCGATCATAATACCACGTTGATGGTTATTCGAGACGTGATTATCCATTCCTGAGCTCATAAAACTCGGGTGAACGCAAAAATGAGATGATAATGGGATAGAGCCCTCTCGAAATGACACTATTCGCCCTCATTCACTTATTAATGACTCACAGAAGGAAAGAAAGAGAAGAAGAGAGAGTAGAAGAGGTGGGACGGATGAATCAATGTATGAATACACTATTCAGATCAGAGATTTCCTACGCAATCCGCGCTGTATGATTGTGACTATGGTTTTGTATACCATCGACCCGAAACGGTTGCAGATCAGTGCAGTGTAACAATCGGAAATGAAAAGATCAAACTAAATCGGAAAAGGAAAGAGACAAGAGTAACTAATCAGTCCCACTATCATGATAACGTCAATGGAAAACACCAATTGTGCGACGAATACCGAAATGCGATTTATCGGAAGAGTTCAATCACTTTCGGGTAATAAGCATTGACTGTAATACTTCTACAGTATGTACTAGCGCTCGATCAGACTTCTGAATTTACAATGGATCAGGAGCGAGTTTACCCCATTGCATTTTGAATTGAAGAGTGAGCACAAAAAGCATACTGCATCTCTGAAAATAAGCCATGATATCCGTGAGCCACCGGCTCTGAATCGGGATTGCAATGGGGTCAAAAACTAAACATCCGATCCATTGCGAATTTTGGGATCTGATCGAGCACTACACGTTCTATAATTTTCAATGCAGCGCAGCTCACGCTAATTGGACAACAGCAGCCCAAATTTTCCGGTGAATTGCATTTCAAATTCGAAGAGAAGAAGAGAGAGAGAGAGGGGGCGGGGGGAGTAGTTTACTAAATTTTCTCGCGAGCAAGGAACGAGCCTCATTCACGTTGTTGAAGGTGCAAATGGAAAAGGTGATTCATAATGATTATACATTTATGAATAGCACTGGTATGAAAAAAATGCAGAAATCTTACTAGTGATTTCATCCAAAATTTTCTGAAAAAACGTGATCCGAGCAAAAAGATTTCGTTACACGTCCCTAGAGAGTTGTACATACTAGTGTAAGTGATACTGAAATGAGATACTTTCTCTGAGCGCGATTAAATTGAACTCGAGTTTCTCTTCCGAATCTCTCAAAGCTCGGAACAAAAAAGTGAGGGAGGAGTAAATGAGTATGAGGTGAGAAATCGGTTCTCCGCTAGCCAACCAATCAGCATGTAATCTGTTTAGCCCCCTGTTCGACACGAATGACTAACCACACGTCGTCGATTCCTTACACGTTTCGCATCTCTCTCACCCTTCAGTTCTCTCTGAATTTCCCTTCTCTCTCCTTCCTCGGCTCTCCCTCTCATTGTTTCGCTCCTCCTCGGGCAGGCCGACAAAATTGCAGCGAGGAATATTTTATGAGGCCGACAGATGCGTGAGAGCCTCGAGGGATTCGGATTATCTCGAATCCCCCTTGTGCATACAAGGCACACCCCCGTCTGCATATTTTATTCTTCCTGCAGCTCGAAGCCGAGGCCCGTTCTTTGTCTACTAGCTCCGCGACCGCGACATGACTTCTCCTCCACGGTGTAGCGCGCAAAACGGGCTTAGCGGCGAAAAATCTCGCCCGTCCTGCATCATATGTGCGTGTGTGCATTCGCATTGGGGCTGGCGAGATTTGCCAGAATTGGCTTTGCGGAGACCACGTGATCCTATTTGAGGGAGATTTTCAAATGCGCCGAGAGCTGCTTGAATGTGTGTGACGATTCGAGGCTGTGATGGAAATCATTGCATCGGCATTGCACCACATTTCCTTGTTATCAGCCATCGTTTTTGATGTGCAAATCATCCGCGACGAGGATTCATACTCCCAGTGGTGTCCAAGGCGTTTTCGTGATGTGTCATGAAATCGAGATGAAATGAGGCGAGACCGACGATGAGAATCACTGAGGTAAAAAGAAAGCTGGACCTCCATAGCTGTCTTATTGACAGTTCCTATCCTTGTCATTTACATTCCATTCCATCAAAATCCCCTCTCAAGAACAAGAGGTTTGCTGAGGTACTCATCAAATCAAACCACTCGACAGGGTTAGCTGTATTCTTTATCCGATAAGACAACGAACGATAATATAATGGACGAGGTAGACTGCAGGATCGATCCATTTTTATCAAATAGCATGTAAGCATTTAAAATGTTTTTTTATCACGCGGGCTCGGAATGTGCCCAATAGCGCCACGGCGCGGCGTAGGCCGACTGAGGTGACGTTATTAAAAATAACGCCACGCCAGCCCTTAGCGACGTTGCGCAATGAAGAATATCGTAACGTTGCTATGGGAGATTCCTCGCCCCTTGTGATAAAAAGTAGAGTGTGCAACGCGTGAGGTTAAAAGTAGACTTTGATTATCAAAACTAATTGCAATCGATAACTCGTTCAATTTCCTTTGAACTGATTGGTTTAAAATTCCATTCGATGAAATAAGAAAGCTAGAGATATACGCGTGTGAAAGTTGGGAGGATCGTCGAGCGATTCTGGGCCTCACGGATGTGCTTATTGCATTTTTCCTTATATCGATACGACAATGAGTATATACTAGGTATCACACACGTGCACAGTGCGCGGATGGTTCAGCTGTCATATCCTGCTTGGAAATTTTTTGTAGATTTTTTGGATGGAATGGAATCCCTTGAAATGGTGAAGTATGGATCTCACATTCCTTTAGAACTACTTATAATTGCATTCCTTGTTCTTCACTGTTCCTCAATAGTTCCGCAGCATGCGCCACTCATATATGTGCAAGTAATGTCATGCACAAGAATAATCTGCATAGCTCTGGATCACAGCCATCAACATTTTCTGAGAACGAGGGCTTAATATGGATAACATCCCCCAACTACCAAGATACGTAGGTATTCTCACGAGCACGGGCTCATCCCGAACTTTGTCGAATCTCACAGTAAGAGGCGCACAACTTGTTCGGAGGAGTAAGACCTTGCGAAGGAAGACTAATGCTCTAATGGAGACTTGAATAACTAACTTCAGCATGAGAGAGCACACTAATTCGAACAAGCTCCCACCGTAAAAATTTCAGCTGACCCATCTAAAGTGTTTGCTCCAATAACTGATTTCATGGTTCCGGAAATTGTCGAGTATAGATTGAAGAATTACTAATACGTATCCACTTATGAACCAAGTATCATAAATCCAGACCTTAAATACTTCTCTTTTATGTCTCATCCCTTATTGGACCAATATCAAGTTTCGTATCACTTCAAAGCTCACAGCTCATTTGACTTGCCTGTGCCTGAATCCTTGTTACATCAAGAAGTACGTCAAAGTCTTGAAAGAGTACTCTCTACTTCAGGAAAACCGGCCTCTGCAACTTCCCTCATCAATGCACCTCAGCACGAGACAATCGAGTTTGTTCGTTCTGCAATCTCAGCATCGTCACTCGCAGACATGGTGGGAGATGTGAGAAGAGAAGGTGGCTCGTGAAGTGGAGCCAGGCGTAAAGAGAGTGCTTCAGTGTAGTGACTCGGTTAATTAGATATTCGAGAGGATAAAGTCGTCTTCGCTTCCAAAGTTTTGGAAACGAAAACTCAAATTTGTAAAACAATTTACATTCGGAATTGTCACAGAAAACCCATCCAAGATCTCTCTCGTCGGAACGAACTCGATCATCCTAATGAGTGATTGGGCTTTCTGAGAAGTTATACCTGAAATTTTTAGAACTCACGTGGTGTAATGTTCATAGAGTTGTAGTTTAGTAAGACTCTGGATAGTCCCTGTGTTTAGAGGGCACGTACATCCAACTTTAAAAGCGACAATCTTCAAGGAACGACAACTTTGACAGATATTACTCACAATCAGTGCAATATTCATAACAAGATATACGGGGATCTAGACAAACATGTACGTACAAGCCTGCATAAACGTCCAGTCTTCCATTTTCAAGGACTCGCTGATGATTACTCTATTATGTTCTGCACAAAAGAATTCAGAAATAGCCATTTCATTCTTCATGCCTTCGAGGGGACTGCGCAAACTGTGGTAATTTACATGAATAACTCAATTCTGCAAATATCGCACAGCCCCGCCAATATCTTACTCTGCCATTATGAATAATGAATAGACTC
>JAPYYZ010000221.1:0-23457 GCA_030522705.1 Eretmocerus eremicus | reverse complement strand
AATCTCGAGAAGCCTCACCTCGTCGCGGAGCTGCTTCTGGGCGCGGGCACCGGTGGCACCTGTTGGGGCTGCGGTACTGGTGCAGACGGCTGGGCGACGATGAGCTTGGCGAGGGACGGCGGCAGCGAGTCAGGCAGCGGCACGTGGTTCCGCCTGAGCACCGCCAAATGCATGGCCACGTAGAACTCGGGCAGACTCAGGGCACTGTCGCGCGTCACGTCGGCGAGCTGCCAGATGCGACGAAGCTCCTCCACGGGAAGCCGCGACTTTTCGAAGAATTTGCGTGCCAGAGAGCCGGAGAGCAGACCGTCCGGGTTGGGCTGCAGCTGCGCGAACTGGGCCGCGTAGTATTCACGCTGCTCCTCGCTTATCGTCCATACTGCCTCCGGAGGAAAGCCCTCGCCATCCTCGCCTTCGCCTGAGAATTTGAGATACACATGCATGAGATGAATGAGCAGGAGATGATAAACCCGATGGTGTTTGGGTTGAGGAGATTGTGACATTGATTAAAAGATCTATTCCTGTTGATAAGACTTGAGTTGAATTGAATATGCCAACTGGCTAACTTTTAATGGATAGATCTTTTCATAATTTTAGTTATTGATGTAAAAAGCATATGACATACCTTAGATTTTTAATTTCATTGTCAATCATTGTCAAATTTGGTCTATTACTTGAATTAATATGAAACCAAAATTTGGTCCAATGATTCAACCCAGCCTATTGTAATTACATCAAATCTAAGTGCATTCTAATTTCAAACTTATTATTCTATAGATAACCGTGTAACATTACAGTTTCTCTAAGCATCTTTGAGGGTAGCACAATCTAATATCAAGGAATGTATACTGGGAAGTATATAAATCTCACCATCATCACTACTATGACGCTCTGAACTTTCTTCTTCAGTACCCAACAACTGTCTCTGTTCTTCTGACACAAGCAAACTCTGCCAGCCCCCAGAAATTGAATCAAGATTAGCCTCTCCTCCCAGTATACCATTATTTCTCTCTTGAGTGACACTGTTGGTTGGTGTGGGGGAGTCTGTACTCCCTCCTTCAGTTCCTCTAGGAGACTCTGCTTCACTTTCACTCTCTGTCGTACTATCAGGCATGAGAACACTTGATCTAATTTTAGAACTCTTCTTAGAAAAGAGTTTTTTATTTTCGTCACTTTCATCACCAGTCGAAGAAGGCCATGTGAATCTAGGGAGAGCAAGTTCATCCACAGCTGCATGAATTAGGTCCTTGTGCACCTCAAGTCCAGCTTGATGTGCTGCCACAAGTTTCAAAGCTGCATAAAATTGCTTCCTGGTCATAGTGTTATTTTTTGCACCACCACATATCTCTAGAATCTGCAATCAATAAATAACTCAAACTAGTGGATACGTTTTATGAAAATTAGAAGAATGATGGTTGTAAGCTCATTTTGTCAAAAAAGACTTGAATAGATCCCTAATCTCGATTTTGAATTTTGGATTCGAGAAGAACTGACTCGCGTGATGACGAAGCCTCTCTGAGAATAAGACAAAAGCAAGTGGATGAGATTAGATTCCAGAAACACCAATCAAGATATTTTTATTCATGGTATAGTGGATACAGACTCATAAAATACATATTATCTACATCATTACGTGTTGAATGCTAATCACAAGTTGTCTCATCAAGGAACTCTTTTAAATCATTCAAATTTGATGCACTGCAAAACTAATTATACTACTGCCTCAGAAAATAGGATATTATTGATAAATGAGTCAATTGATATCATATCAATTTAACATTAATGTACAGATTCGATTGACTAGAAAAAGATGTTTGTACAGAGCCGCACTCTGAGCGAGTGTTCCTAATCCCATTCATCAATAAAAGAGTGAATCCACGGCAGCATAATCGAATGAAAGATGAGATAGGTAACAGAGTGTATCAACCAACATTCTGGAACCGCTTTCACTTGATGACATCTTGAATTGAGAGTCAGATTCGACTTCCAGGGCAGAGAAGAGGTAGACCAAGCTCACCTTGAGTGTGACGTCTGTGGGTAGATTAGCAGAGCGCAGCAGCTCCCCGAGCTTGACACTGGGCACCAGGTCGGAGTCGGCGTTTTCACAGCAGTAGATGAATATGTCACCGTAGTACCTGTGCTCCGTTTCGGTCAGCTGGAGGCTCGCCATGGCCGAGCTCTCCCAATCACACATCCTGGAGTTCCTGAATCCTCAATTCGATACAAGCACCACACCGACACGGCCACTCTGACGTCGTCCCTCGAGACGGGGCAATCGCTCTTCGGGGACGTCTTCTCCGAGGTCGATGTTTACCGGATCCCTCAGGGCGCTGACGCCATTTCACGCGAGAATACCTATCGCGGTGATCACTCGCTCATATCCGTGCCGTGATCATCGACATATGGCATTCCTCGCACGTATCGCAATCTTTACCACTCTTTATCACGTTTTTTGGTTTAGGTACAATTTTTTGGTCCATTTAGAACGCCCGTCCCGTTGGTCTGTGCTGTCCCGTCATTTTTCCGTCCCCCTTTTGGCCCTCCTCGCCTATAGGTATAGTACCCCCCCCCCCCTCGCCTCACCCCGCACTGAAATCCTAATAGAAAAGTGTCGTAATCTTCAGGAACATATTTAAATAATCGTACTTGTTTGAACTCTTATTCAACTTGAACTGAATTGCTCATCCCAAAAAAACAAATTTCTTGAATTGATTATCTCCTTGTCTCACATCAACAATGGTTGTCGAACACTCATATTTGTCTCACTCATATACCTTATTTTGGCATACAGCAGTATTTCGGCGCCTAGTTCTCTGGTTAAAACAATCGCTCATTCATTAAAACGATTGTTCAAGCCTTATTTATCTGGAATCCACCTCCCAAAGTTATGTAAAAGTGCAAAATGATACACCTTCCTGAATCACGTCGGGCGAGCGGGCATTTTGAATTTTTCATGGTTGTTATTAACATTCTGAACTTTTTTGCTGGAAAAAGGGTTTGTTCCGACTACAAAAAGATTTGGCAATAATTTTTGATAAAAGGACGATTGTATTAGCTGAAAAATTGCTTGTTGAAATGCTTCTGTGGGCTCAAATAACGAGATCAAGTATATGGAGGTTTGACAATTATTTCTGTAAAACGGTAAAATGATCAAGTCAATAAGATTATTTTTTCGGAATGGTCACTTCAATCCACATGAATGACGCTTCGTTCAAGTATACTTTCCTAGATTTTCCTTTGAGCTTTGACCCAAATAAATGGAAGCATTGAGGGTTGAATTCGTCCCGCCAGCATGGTCCGGGCTCACACCACGTCTTTATTTTTATTATTTCTGCGAGATCCTTGAAATATTTTGAAAGAACTAAGTCCTCCACTTTTGGATAAAGGAACTATCGGCGATCGGCGATATACCTACAGATCTTTACAAGCCGCTCCGATGTCACAGCATGTAGCACGTCAAGTGATGAAATAGTATGAAAGAGTATCCATAAGCATAAGTAACCAAAGTAGGTATGACTGCTGCGACATTTCTTTCCATTTTTATCGTATAATTGAAATAATTGCTCTGAAATACGATGTACCTGCTATCTTTTACTTTTCAAAGTATGTCTTAGCCTTGGTCTCAGCTGTTTTTCTTTCTATTCGTTGTTCGTACAACCATGTCTGCATCTCAAGGAATTTTATCACATTTTTCATAAAATCGAAGTGAGTACGACTTGAGTTGGACCTGAAAAGAAGATCTCGTGATTGTGATGACTGCTTCAATGTCAAAACGAGTAAAGTCCAGAGTTATAGAGACCGATATTTGTTATTTTCGTTTTGAAGGTTAGAATATATTCCTTCAAACTTTGAAATTCATGATGATATATTTTCAAAGAATAATCCGCAATTTATCGATCACACAGCCATCCTCCATCCTGACGGGGATGTACTCTAGATGAATATTGCAATTTTTCACGAATGAAATATCTCAAATTGGACTTTTGTTTTAACAGGTTCCTGTTCTTAATTGGCCTGGAAAATGTTCCGATCAACCAGGATATTTATAGTGAAACATTGGCATTCCAAAAAGTATAGAAAACTACATTTGTCCAGTATAAAACAAATTGAAATTTCACTGAGTGGTGAGGATGCAGAGAGATCTAGAACAGCTCCTGATAATGGGCGAGCCCTTTATCTCGATGCTCAAGCAACAACACCAATGGATCCAAGAGTATTGGATAAAATGTTACCTTACCTCACATCATATCAGGGTAATCCACATTCTCGAACGCACATGTATGGCTGGGAGTCGGAAGCTGCTGTTGATCATGCTCGGCAACAAATTGCAGACTTGATTGGAGCTAATCCCAAAGAAATTATTTTTACATCTGGTGCAACGGAGTGTAATAACCTGGCTGTAAAAGGAGTAGCAAAATTTTACAAAGATAAAAGGAACCACATTATAACCACGCAAACTGAGCACAAATGTGTACTAGATTCATGCAGATATCTACAAGGTGAAGGCTTCAAAGTTACTTACTTACCAGTGATGAGCAATGGCCTTATTAGTTTGGAAGAGTTGGAAGCCTCAATCACACCTGAAACTTCTCTCGTATCAATTATGACAGTCAATAATGAAATTGGTGTCAGACAGCCTGTCGAGGAAATAGGTTCCATATGTAGAAAACAGAAGATTTTTTTTCACACAGATGCAGCCCAAGCTGTGGGCAAGATTCCTATAGATGTCAATAAAATGAATATAGATCTCATGTCCATAAGTGGCCACAAAGTCTATGGGCCAAAAGGAGTGGGAGCATTGTATGTTAGGCGCAGACCACGAGTGCGTTTGGAACCATTACAAAGTGGTGGTGGACAAGAGAGAGGGATGAGGAGGTAAAAGCAATTTGACTGACTTTGCTATTTTATTTGCTACTGGAATTTTGAATTGAAAAAATCCATAATACACAATTTACAGTGGAACAGTACCAGCACCCTTAGCTGTAGGACTCGGAGCAGCATGTGAAATTGCGAATTCTGAAATGACATATGATCATGAGTATATCACAAAACTAAGCGAACGGTTGATTGATGGAATTACATCAAAGCTCACGCATGTTATAAGAAATGGTGATCCAGTTGCTTGGTACCCTGGATGTGTTAATTTATCGTTTGCATATGTTGAAGGAGAATCATTGCTTATGGCTTTGAAAGACATCGCATTAAGCAGTGGCTCCGCCTGTACAAGCGCTAGTTTAGAGCCCAGTTACGTTCTGAGAGCTATCGGAACTTCAGAGGATTTGGCTCACTCAAGTATCAGGTTTGGAATTGGTAGATTTTCCACAATAGATGAAATTGATTACACCATTAAGAATACCATCAAACATGTCATGAGGTTGCGTGAAATGAGCCCTCTGTGGGAAATGGTTCAGGATGGTATTGATCTTAAAACAATCAAATGGACACAACACTGAAACCTGTAGTAAGTAAAGATTGTTATTTATTACATTATATTACGATCCAGATATTCTTTATCTCACCGGTGTACATAATATCTCCTCTCTGTTAGATCCAATTGTAAAGTATAATTTTAAGCTTGTAAATAGACATTAGAAGATAAAACTGATTCGATTTTCAATTATTTTTTGTTGATAATTGATTTGTTATGCGTCAAAAATTTAATGAAATATAAATTTTGCCCGCCATTTCTTCGGACCGGAGTCCTATTTTACCCTCTGTTATCACGGCGATAGACATTGATTCGTTCTCAGGGGAGGTGGATACATTAAATCGGACTGAGTCTTTACACACGAATCGCGTTCTGAATGTCATGTGCGTAGAATTACCGTCTACTACTATCTGATCGCAATATTGATAGCCTGTCTTTATTTTATTATTACGGAACTCTATTGCTAATGTCAATACGACATCGGTCCAACGATCGAAAGCTCCGATTTTACCCAAAAGCTTTGCAATAAATTACTTGGTATTACTTGTCTGTGTGAGTATTCATAAGTAGACGGTTGCTAACCATAGTAGAGTAAGTCCATTCCGAGTTTTGAAAAGTCGCATAAGTGTCTCATGAATTGAGAAACTTGAGGTTGAATTCATAGATTTCATACAGACAAGTGACGGATCTTTTTCGTGGAGGAGTGATTTCCCTAGCCACCGGTTATTGAATTCATCAGTTTCCAAGAAATGAAAGCAATCATTTGGAATTTTGAAAGCCGTCGAAATGTATTGTGCACAAGTTAAAAAAAAATCATTCTATCACGCAAAATGATGAGTCACCGATGCAATATCCTCGAAATATTATCATAAAATACTTGCTCAGTTGGAAATCTACCCTTGAAGTCTTGGTCGTATCCCAATGTGCTATAATAGCTTCGCCGTGCTATAAAATAGCGTCAAAGCATAGCCACCATGCTCAAAGAAGAAGAAGCCAGTCTCTTGATGAATTCAATAGAAAGAATTTATGATAATCAACCAAACAACTGAGAGAATGAAAAATGTCTAACGTATTTGATAGCCTAAAATTTGTTTTCGGGTAAATTTTTCCATTTTTTTAAAATAGAAGATTTCGCCGAAACTTATGTCATTCCAACATTGTAGAAAGAAATTCTTGAAGTCAGATCATGCTCGTGCTGAAATTCAGATGTGGCACAATAAAGCAAATACTCGTAGAAAAGTGAGTGTACGCGCGTGTCTAATACGGGTATGAAATGGAAGTGAGTGATGCTCTTCTGACTCCAGAGTATTTGATTTTTCATATTTCTCAAAAATCTCTCATAGGAACGATGTGAAAAAATCAAATCGGACCACGGAAAATTTAAGTAAAAAATTGAGTAAGCCTAGTGATTTTCCTTTTACCGTAAACCACAAAACGACACCAGTTGTCATCGCCCAAAAAGTCAAATATCCGAATCTAAGCTGCAATCTGACGTTCATGAGCTCTTACCAATTTATAGTTCTTACCAATCTATCTAATATTCAAAAATAATTCCCGGGCGGGCATAATTTTTTCTCATTTCTTGGGGATACGGGCAATTTTCCCAATCGTTTCTTGTCACTGCATAGAGATACCACGGTACACATTTCACGAAAAAGTGATCTCGTGAGCGCATTTTGTACTGGATCGTCCTGGTTGCATCTAGAGTATTTTTTTCGATGGGATATCTGTAAAAAATGTTTGGGGCCCTATCATTAGTTAATTCCTGGGAGCTATTGATCCATAATACAGACAGTTTTTATTTTTAAGCGTAGAAATCACGATAAGTTGCTGTATCCTGGAATGACAATTGAATTTTCGATCGAACCATAAGCTGAGTTGTTACTATGAAACCATTGCAGTGAAATAGCCTCTGTAAAGAGTGACTCTAAAAATTCACCGAAAGCTCAAACTGCATACGAGGAGAATCATGAAAAATGCGTCGACAATGGTATTTTTCGATGGACTTTTTCGATATAGGTATGCTTTGATAATGTAGTGAAATGAGTGGATGAATGTATACACTCATGTGAATATAAGGGAGTGAATACAAGGGCGTGAATACTGGTTTCTGCGTTGTGAGTGATATTTTTAATTCCGAGTGGACGGCGAGGGACCAAATAATCACGAGGAAGTGGAAACCATTAAGTATTACAGGTAAACATCCGTACATTCGCGGAGGATACGTTTAGGAGAAAAACGCAACGAGCATACGAAATTTTGCGAATATCGAAGTATTATTCTTGTGAAAGTTTCGAGATAGAGGATCATTTGCTTATCTGTGAATGATCAAAATCCCCAAATACCGAGGTTTGCCTGTGATCTTCTGCGAGCAAATTGAAGACAATGGCCATAGCACAAATTACTCGTTCCAACTTTGATGCCCGAGGTGCATGCGGAATCCAAGCACGTATAGTGCGATTCATCCACTCAAAATATGTCGGTTATGGTGCGCGGACGACGGCCCACGGTACGGGAATTTGAGACTCAATTACCCTCTCAAAATATAGTATTTTGTCATTGTACACGAATGCATGGCGGTGACACGGTAAGTACATACACAGGGTCTACAGGACTCTGCAGGAGTAAAAACTCTTAAAAAATCGGCGATTCATCGGAAATTTGACGAAGTCGGAAATTTCGGAAAACCATCGGAAATTCAGCTCAATTCCCACTAAACCCAGAAATGTTCAAATTCTAGACCTTGCTTGGCTGAACGTCGAGCGACCGTGCGCTCTCGATGGGTGTCACGATGAAAGAATCAAACCAAGAGAAAAATGAGATTTTGAGAATTGAGAAGACTTTGGTAGAGCCTCGAACAAGTAATTGTTTATTGGCTAGAAGAAATATAGTTTATCAATGATTCAATGATTGATGTTTTGAGTGTGCAAGGGCTCAAAAATTAGTGGGAAATTTTGAAACAGTCATCGTAAAAAAGTCGGAAATTCATCGGAAATGAGTTTACATGTTCTCCGATGGTGTATACCGTGGCAATAGTAATTATATTGACATATTCACTATTCTCTGTGATCATCGCAGCCTACACACGCCTTGGACGCAGCCTAATCGTGCAGTTTCAACGGAATCGCGTATCGCATTTATCGTGCCAAAATTTACGTATTGTTCTAATCATGGTAATGTATGGTTAAGAGGTCTAAAAGTACTACTCAAAACCACACTCAAAACAGATTCTCGTGGTTATTAATTGAGCTCGGAATAGTGTTTCGCCGCTTTCAAGAGAATCGCCCATATATAAATAGATGCTTTTCCACACTACCGACATTCATATAGGTTTCTCTCGCAACAACAAGGCAACTTGGATTTTAACATTTGGCTCTTTCGCTGATCTGTTTTGAGTTTGTTCAATGAACAGATCTGTCAAGCTCGAAGCTTCAATTTCAGCCAAAACTCGTTGATTTAGCCGCGATAGCTGACCAATAAGGAGCTCAAAGTCTGGTAAGTGCGGTCTTGCAGACTTTGGCATCGCTCATGTAAGATCGGCGCTTTTGAACAAATTGTAAAAATTATGGCTTCAATCAGAGCTAATTTGACTCTACCAAAATGTCACCTTGCAGCTATGTTTAATTGGATGCTCTTACCTGCTCTCTCCTTCACCCCCCGCCCCCTCGTCTGAGCCTCGCCCCTCGCCCCTCACCCTCGCCAATCCCACGACTCCCACACTCTGCCACACTCGTCGAACGAAACTTGACGTCAAAATGTCAATTCCAGATGGCCTCTGATAATTCTCGGATCCGATGGCCTTCGGTCAATTCTTTCGAAAATAGAAATGTTGCATCCAATATATGAATAGAATTTTTCAGTGTGCTCACCAGCTGTTTGCAAAAACGCAGTGAAAATTTCCAAAACTTAGAATGCTCTAGGAGAGAAGTTCCTGCTTGGGATTCTAGCCTAGCTGATTCCATATTCCCACAGCATATTTCAGTATTTTTTATCTCCTGCATTCAGTTTAGATCTCTAAATCAACATACTGTAGTCATCCTCTGCAGAATATCCTTAAGATTCTTGAAAAGACCAGTTTGCTGGAGTGTATGGGATCAAGTGGATTGCTGCTTGTGGAAAAGGTTTTGTGAATATAATACACAACACATAACCCAAGATGAATGTCATCACTGCCGTAAAGTATTATGTTGCAAAGATGACTGAAGAAAGTGGTCCAGGAATGAAAGTTCTTTTAATGGACAAACAAACGGTAACTGATATTCTCAATCCATCCTCACTTATACAAGTTTATCTGTTTGCACTAATATAGATTGTTCAATCAATCTACTCATGAATCATCATTTGCAGTGATGTAGTTAATTAAGCAAGTTTATTTATACAAAATATCAAAAATTTCGTTCTATTATTAAATCAACAGTGTGATATGTAACATTTTTGTTTTCTGTCAAAAAGTTTGTCTCTCATCTGTGTCTTTACCTCATCTATCTTGATTTGATTGATGAAATTTTCCAGACCAGTATCATCAGTTTAGTGTATAGTCAGTCAGAGATATTGATGAAGGAAGTTTATCTTTTTGATCGTCTTGATGCTGCAGTACGAAGTGAAGGCTTGAAACATCTAAAATGTATTGTTTTTGTAAGACCAACTGAAGAAAATGTCAGACTTCTCTGTAATGAGCTGAGGTATCCAAAGTATGGAATATACTATATTTGTAAGTAAATAAGGCTTCAGATTTGAATTTTCAAAACATCCCTTTGACTAACTTATCTTTCTTATCTTTAAGATTTCAGTAATATCATACCAAAAACAGACATCAAACTACTTGCTGAGAATGATGAGCAAGAAGTAGTTCGAGAAGTCCATGAATTCTATGCAGATTATTTAGCTATAAATTCACATTTATTCTCATTGGGCATTAATGCATGTTCTCGAGGTAATAAAAATTGGAATATCAGCTCCATAATTCCCACTCTTGTAAAATAATTGAAATTAAATAGCTTACAACCTTCTCTAATAAAAACTTCTCAAGTATCACAGTGTTGAATAATCTTTTACCACTGCTTCTAGGACTAAGCTGGGACCCAACACATTTGCAGAGAACAGTACAAGGAATAACTGCTGTCTTGCTGTCATTGAAGAAATGTCCATTCATTCGCTTTCAAAGTAACTCAGATATGTGTAAACATCTGGCAGAAAAGATTCGCTATGTGATGACACAGGAGTCAAGCTCCTTTGAATTTAGGCAAGAATCAAACCCAATTTTGTTACTCCTTGATAGAAGAGATGATCCAGTCACACCATTATTGAATCAATGGACTTATCAAGCTATGGTTCACGAGCTGTTGACAATAAATAACAATAGGGTGGATTTGTCAAATGTCAAAGGTATATCTAAAGAGTTGAGGGAAGTTGTTCTCAGTGCCCAGCATGATGAGTTCTATGCAGAGGTAAGGTTTTATGCAAGAGAAAAAATGCAGTCTTGTTGATGTGAACAAATTTTAAATCATCTTTGTCTTGTAAATTTTGCTGAATGCCATGACTCTACTTCTTTATCTTTTGAATGATTGTCAATTTGATGCTCTATTAGGGTGTACCGTGTTTTGCCGATCATAAAACAGGTCTTAGAATGTTTTTTCTTTTGCAAGTAGGGCTCATATTCGGAGGGAGGGCTTATTATCAGGGAAGGTCTTACATTTTCGCTGCTGGTTGCCGATAAATTTTTTTTTCGAATTTCACGTATATAAACGCAGGAAATCAAAAATAATCGTGAATACATTGACTCATATATATGTATACTTTTCAAATGATTCCAATCTATTCTAATTATTTAAATATATTTATAAAATGATAGATCAAAAAAATTAGAAATACTACTCCTCTACACAATTCATATGCACGACTCATTTCTGGCACAAAGCTTATTTTCGGAGCAGGGCTTATATTCTTAGAGAATTCAGAAAATGTCTCCAAGTCTTACTTTTGGAAAAGGTCTTATTATCGGCAAAACGCGGTAACTGATACTTAAAAATATTAGACGTTTGATTGTCGATAATAGTCTAACAATGGGTTTCAATTTCACAGAACTTGTATCTTAATTTTGGAGAAATTGGTCAAGTCATAAAAGACCTAATGGAGGAATTTCAGAAAAAGGCGAAAAAACACCAAAAAGTCGAGAGCATTTCTGATATGAAAAATTTTGTTGAAACATATCCACTTTTTAAAAAAATGTCGGGAACAGTAGCCAAACATGTCACAGTAGTTGGAGAACTTTCGAATCTTGTTGGAAACCATAATTTACTTGAAGTATCTGAATTGGAGCAAGAGCTCTCATGTCAAAGTGAACATTCCACTCAGGTAATTCATCAACTGCAACCAAGCGTCATAGCATCAATGATTCACTTTTATAATGAAATTCATTTATTTCTCCTTACAGCTCCAAAAGATCAAGAGACTTATAAGCGATAGTAGAGTTCGTGATATTGATGCGACCCGTCTAGTCATGTTGTATGCATTGCATTATGCAAAACACACCAATAATGACATTGCTGGATTATGCTCTCTGCTGAAAAAGCGAGATGTGCCGGAAAAATATACTAAGGTATTGGAAAATCTATTTAGTGATGAAATTGTGTGAAATTTTTACATAGATTCAAGCCAACCACGTTATTTGACATTTAGCTGGTGCAAAGTATACTGGAGTACAGTGGTATTTCAACAAAACAAATCAATTTGTTCGATCGAGAAGCCGTGGCAAAAATAACGAAGAAGTTGTTCAAAGGATTGAATGGAGTGGACAATATTTATACGCAGCATACACCCTTGTTATCGGAAACAATAGAGGAGCTTATTAAGGGTAAATTGAATACTCAAACATTCCCTTACCTAGGGAACCTGGTGTTGACGAAAAAGTAAGATACTTTATGGAGTTTCCAAGTACTAACTCTTATTCTGTACATATAATTTTCATTTTGCAGACCTCAAGATATCATAGTTTTCATGATTGGCGGTGCAACTTATGAAGAGAGTTTAGCTATTTATAATTTGAACAAACAAAATCCAGGGACGAGAATCATATTAGGAGGAACAACTGTACATAATTTTGAAAGCTTTTGTGAAGAGATCCAATCAGCGATGGAGGGAATAATAGCAAGATATCGACCACGAAGTATTAGAGATCATCATGAGCGAAATCGGGAATGAAATAGAAATTGACACATCATTTTGTATATATATATATATTGAGAAATAATTTTAATGTTGAATATTGTGCTATTATTTTAATTTTATATGTACATAAAATCAGCTGATTGATCTGCAGAGCATCAGTCACTGTGATAAATGTTTGAACAAAGTTGAACGTGATATCAACAATTTTTTTGTTTTTACATTTATCAAATAAACGTTGTATTTGGAAAGATATTTCAATAATCTTCATCGTCCAAATAGTAGTCTTCTACTGAATCAAAGTCATCCTTATTCCGGACCTGGAACAAAAAAGTTAGTTATTAGACCAGGAAATAAGTATTAACGGCATCGATCGTGAAAATATTCCCATGCTATTTCTTCTCAGGATTTCCTTTAACGGACCTCTTTCCATATGGAAATGCATGCTGCCAGGCTCCGATGGATTGTTAGTTGTTTAAAATTAGATTAATTGATTTTGTCAATGAATATGATTTCACGCCCAGTAAAGCTTTTTCATCATCAACGTGAGTCTATAACAATTAAAAACGTCACCCTGAGCCTTTAAAATGCTCAAAATTAATTATAGCAAAGAATAGATACTTTTCATGATTTGCAAACTCAGTCAGTATCGTAGAATGTTTTGGAAATAGTTCGTTCCAGAGTATTTTCTCTATATGTTAACTGGCATGTTCCTCGTTCATACAAGAACATTCTCTCTTTAAAATTGTTAGTCTGGATAATTTTGTAAGATTATTTATTTTTGACATTCTATGCGTGAAAGTTGACTTTGCGTACAGTTTGGCAACTTTCACTCACAGATCATCAAAAAATATAGTTCGATACACGGACGTAAAATCTATTTTTCGCCCTTGTATGGGAATATACTTTGAATTGAAATTTTTCTCCAGACAATATTTTCTGTTCTAATCCCAAAGCGTCTTATTATATTTTCCGCTAAAGCCTATTGTATCGGAGCTATCAGTCTAGCAAACTCGAGAATAATAGGAAAAAAAAAAGAAAAAAAAATAGATCTCTAAGACATCCTCTACAAGACCTTAGCATGACCCGAGAAGAAGAAGCGATGTTTCCGAACCGTGGGTACTCAATTTTGTTCATTGTTCACGGACGGCCGTTAGTGTAGCTACACAAATAGTTTCGTCTCGACCAGACTGAGATTTATTTGAAACATTCACAAAATAAGTCGTTATTGCTCGTCAACTTAAGGCCATGTCGTAGCCGTACATCCGACGCGTGGGTAGCCGTTTTCGCGTCATTTCCCATTATTTTCGAGTCCCTTAGAGATTTGGATTAAAATAAAAGAGAGAGGCTGTTCTACGTCCCCAAATCTAGAGCATCTCTCTCTTCTTTTGATCCAAATCGCAAGGATGTTCGAGAATAACAGGAACGCGATGAGTGCTTATATACCTCACCGTATGCATGGCGCAAGTATACATGCATATAATGCTTCCGGGCGTTTCCATTATTCTCAAAAATCTTCGCGATTTGTATCAAAAGAGGAGAGAGAGAGAGAGAGGATGTAGATTTGAGTATGCAGAACTGTCTCTCTCTTTTATTTTGATCCAAATCTCAAAGGGGTTCGAGAATAATAGGAACTGCTTTCATGCACAGCACGCTTGCACCGCTCCGACATGGCCTTAATAGCTTATCGCTATTCGATATCGTAGATGACATTCAAGATGATCAATTCCGGCAGCAAGAACATGAACTTTTTATTTGTTGTTACTCCAATCTAACGCCGAAGATTGCCAATTTAGCGTTGTTTCGAGTTTGCAAGGCTGATGAGTCGGAAACAATCTGTTATAGTGACAAATTATAAAAGCAAAAAACTTCTTGTGTGAGGAATAGGTCAAATTATCTAGGAGAAATAATTGTGAATCAAACTGAATAATTCCACGACATCGTTCTTAAATACGATTTTAACGATTTTGCACCCGATCAAGCCCAGCAGCATGCATTCCCATGAGGGGGGAGGTATTCCAAAGAGGATCCCGCAAAAAATTCCATGGAAATATTTTCAAAAGCAGAGGCACTCATTACTTCAGATCTATGGAGAAATTTAAGATCGAAATAAATGTGAGAATTCGATTAGTTGAATCAGTAGATTTTGTGGATGTCATAATTATATGTAGTCTTACAGGGTGGACATTATCATTTTTCAACATGGCTTGTTAAGTTCACCTCGTGTTCAACTTTATCTTATTTTCATCAATATTTGACAAGCAGGGTCAATTCGAGTAAGCACATTCTATCCATCCAAGATCAAGAAAACCAAAGTTTCAAACAAGTTTCAATCATAAGATAGGGTGCACTTACGTTTTCTATTTCTCTTGTGAAGTCTAAGAAATTTTCTGCTTCGTATTAGATATATTACTACCTATAATTATAAACCACTCATGATTGTTGAAATTATGTCAGGGATGGAACTTTTGATTCCATTGAGGAGCGCAAAAAGGCTTGGTTATGAAAAATCGCTTTTGAAGATGATCTCGTGTCATAAGACGAAAGAAATCAAATAAATGATATAGCTTCGATTTTGAAGTTTTTAAAATTCTTTAAAAATTTTGATTGTGTTAGGGAGCTAAAAATGACAATAAGTTCAATACTGTGAATGACTTATTTCATGCACTACACTACTATGTTCGGAAGTGTGATATTGTTCAAGACGTTTGTGCATAATTTTAAAGACAATTCATGTTTAGTGCATTATGCATAGTTACCTGTACAATGCCTTGAGAAAATGCATAGCCCAACATAGCCGTGAGGGCAAATACTCCGGCAAAAATTTGATTCCTCCTCTTGTTCGGAAAATCGCGGTCATCACTTGACGCTTTTGTTTCATTTTCATTGACTTTTTTGGAGTCTTCATACATTTGGTAATCATCTTTGAAGTATTTTTGTAGGATTCTATTGATAAATTTGACCAAATTGCTGCAAGCCTTCAAGTGATTTTGAAGAGCACAAGATGGCAGTGGAATATTCAATAATGGTGCAAGATGAGAAAAAACTAGAATATCAAAGGTTGTGGCTACTGAACCAAAAAAATAATCTGCTTCACCAAGTCTTGTCTCCAGAGTTGTAATACATTTTTGGGCTTTAGAATAAACCTGTAAAATATTGTCATTCTGTGAAATCTGTGTATTTTTAGTCATCACTTTGCTGATGGAGATAAAAATCAGGAGGAAATGAAATTGCAACACTATAATTGAGGATTGTCAAGATACTTACAGAAGTTTCAACAGCTTTATCTTCTTTTGTTGGATGTAATGCATCCATCATAAATTTTGCTTGCCTTTCATATTTCCCAGGATAAAAGAAATTGAATGGAAAAGGTAACACTTTGCAATACCATGGCCTGATGACTTGGTTTAGATTTTGCTGATCTATCCACCTAGAAGAGTTTACAAAGATCAGCCCGATAAAAGTTAAGATGCAATCTTGATTGGTTCTAATTTCCGTTGATCAAATGCGTGTCTGTGCAGATTGCTATTATTCAAAGAATATAATGAATTCAACAGTATCATAATCCATTCTTCAGTTATACACAGCCATAGGCTAATGTGATGCTAACACATGGATTAGCCCCTTGAGGGCTGCATAGAAAATTTGAAACAGTGCAGTTTGCTACAAGATGAAAATCAGAAACAGTTTGTAATACCTATCCACCATTTTCTTGGAAGAGAAGTTGTCATATCTTGTTATGAACAAAACTTTTGCAATCTTACATTTCAACCAATTGAAATTGAACTACAGTTTCGGCAGAAGAGCAACCAAAGACTTGCAAGTTGGTAGAGGAAAAATTTAAGTCAACATTGGGAAGATTGAATTTATTTTGGATGAAGAGCAATTTTACTGACTGTAAAAAGGTCAATTCAATATTCTTATATTCCGTGCCTGATTCTAAGTAACTCACCATAAATACTGCAAGGCAGGCTGTACACACTCTTCTAGCATAGTGTTGAATGCAGTAATTTCTGAATTTTGAACTCTGGTTAGTTCACCATCTGGAGTGTATTTATGTTGTTGAAAAACTTCTAATATTTGATTGGCAGAGCTAAATGCTTCATTTTTGAATCTGAGAACAGGTAGTTGTCCTTTTGGTGATTTGAATGGATTATTTGTCGCCCTTACAATCACAGGAATATTGCTGATCCTAGCATAAGTCTGCAATTGATACAAAGGGTACTATATGGATTGGAAACTATTGCAAAAAGCACAATAAATTGGTCAGTCACTCCGAAATTGCTTCATATGAAAAAATACTCATTTATTGGTGAAGAATAAGCAATCAATAAAATAGAATCTAACCTTACAGAGTTAAATGAACTCACCAGAACTTTGAGGCACTCTACATCCACGGAGGGCAAGCCCCAATCACCTTTCCACACTTCCAGGACAAAGTTATCACTCATGTTCACCGGATTTGTGAACACTCCTAGTTATCATTCATGCATATTTACGGCCACCTCATGCTCACCGAAATTGTCAACAATCAGAAATCCATTCACCCATGCAGCCTGCTTTTTCTTCGGTCTTCGGTGCTGTCGTCAGGTCTGTCGTCTGTTCCCGCAAAAATGCGCATGCGCAGCTCATCTTTTTTCTTGATGGAGTTGTTGCTCTTTGCCGGTTCCGTCAAATCGAGGATTCGAATCGTTGCACGATCAAGACCGCCACACAAAAACCGAGCTCCATGTGAACAATCGCTCTACAATTTACCTACCCATCAGTGATCCAGTCGGATCTAGTAATCCTGGAGATTAAGATTATTTGCATGTCATCAATTTCAGCTCGATATCGAGGGTCAGCGTCGATTAGGTAGTGACAAACTCATGCAGTGACAAAAGAAGTCCGAATACGAGCTATTCGAGGAGATATTAGTCTCGGAACCACGAGAAATTTATTGGGTCGCGGAGTCAGAAGTGGGATTATATTATTCTAGTGTTTGACGTGCGATCTTTTCTAGCAATGATAAATGATCTAACGCTCGATCTGGTGAACGAGAAGCCTGTGATGACAGCTGCAACAAAGAAAGTCGATCAGAAGAGTTCTCATCCCAAAGACGATTTGATAATCAACGGTTTCGTCGATCTCACTGATGATTACTACTGTTATGTGTGTGAACAAGTTATCGAGCAGCCTACTTATTGCTTAACAACAAGCGTGACTCTTGGTTCGAAAATACCAGTAGCTCAAAGGCTTGGAGAAGCTCTGGGAAAGAGGTATACATATTTCAATGTTAAAGCCATATCTCAGCTATTTTTTCACTAAGAATTGTTTTGCAACATTCCGTTCCTTCTAATCAACTGATTATTGGTGTCTCTATATCAATATGCATTGTCGAAGTTGAGTATCACTGCTATCAGAAACTCCAAACTAATTAAACTTTGAAAACTTGATGAGCCTCAATTGTAGGAACAGAGTTGTTCTTGTGTGAATGATGTTTTATAATGGATGCTATAGCATACTTTTTATTTTTCAGATACATTGTTGTAATATCTGATGATGATTATATATGTGATGGCTGCAAAACCCTCCTCGATAAACTTGATGGTCCTCCCAGAGAAGTTAAGAGATTTAAAATCATTCTGAGGAAGCTTGTAGAGTACACTTACTGTTTTTCCAAGGACACAATAAATGTCATGCGAAATTCAGACCATAAGAAATTACAGTCAATGTTTGACAGTCAAGATTTTCAAGATGGTCAGCCTCCAAGGAAAAGGAGGTGCATGAATGGTCCACTTCTGACCAGAGAAATCAAGAGTGAACCATGTGAGAAAACTGTTAACAGGGCTGTGAATATTTCCAAAAAACCTCCTTGTGAAGATTTTGATCTAGTTGCAATTGGTCACGAGTATTGCTTCCACTGCTTTGAAAAAAATGGAGATGATTTCCTCATTAAATCAAACAGAGGTAATTATGCAGACTTGTGCATTGTTGCGATAAGGTGGCACTGTGATTAAGATCTTGATAGAAATGGTCCATCAAATGTTGTATTATTCATCTAAGCATAAAGAAATTGTAAACTCCAACAACTCTTAACATTGATAATTATAACTATGATATTTCAGTCTTTGCCAATCGACAATTTCAATGCATGCCTGTTGTGGGAAATTTTTGAAAAACACTGACAGTGAGACCTCAGTACTTCTTTAAATGAATTAAGTATTTGAAATTTGAGTGTACTAATAAGAATGGTTTGCATCCTTTTCAGTGAGTCTAACACGATTTATCAACAGCAAGAATACAATGATTTGACAAGGTATGGAAAATAGACCTTGCATGATGCTCAGATGTATCTTGTAAATGCTGAGGAAAAGTAATTTGAAGATATTGGATTTAGCTTTAAGCATGAAGCAATTTTCGTCTCTGCAATGTAATTGCTCGATAAAAATAGTCCTTTTCATTTCTATGTGATAAATATTGAGATAACTCCATGAAAATCGAGTCTGTGCTTGAATGTTCTCTTTAACATACTGTAGCGTTATTTATCAATAAATTTGGCATTACACTTTGTGCCAAATACATACTAGAAAAAAAATGTTGAGCTGAAACATTTCTGCTTTGAATTAATGTGCTCTGATGCATGGTACAGTACCCTGCATAAATAATGGTACATAGATGGGTAAATAAAAATGGCGATGTCTCCGAAACTCTCAGTTCTATGGAAATTTTTGAGAAAGCATTTGAAAGATTACAAGAAAAAGCTATTTTTCTATGTGGTCAAGAAAATTTTCCGACAATTTTTTCCTGATCATACATTGCATTGGGAACTCGATTTTTTCTTCTCGTTCAATCAACAGTAATTTTTACGAAAGTTGACCTAGCTCAAGAATTCCAACAGCTTCGCGTAGCTCTTTCCAAGACCTTGATGTTATGACTTTGCAAACATTTTTTACAATTTTTTTGAGTCGAGCTATGAATTAGGGAAAATGAAGGGATTTTTGAGCGTGACTTTATCGAGGTCCAAGGATACTCGCCCTTTTTATCCCATTTTGATTATTTTTTCGATGAAAAGTACCTGCTTGCTATGTATTACAATAAGGCGTGCCTTCATAGATCGCGATGAGGTCACGCTCACAAATTAATAACAAATTCCTCTATAGCTCATAACTCGGTTCAGAAAAATGTAAAGAATGTTTGCAAAGTCATAACATCAAGGCCTTGGAAAGAGCTGCACTATGCCGGTGGAATTTTTGAGCTAGGTCAACTTCCGTAAGAATCTTGATTGATTGAATAAGATGAAAAAAAATCGAGTTCTCAATGCAAATTATGATCAAGACAAGATCGTCTGGGATTCTTTCTTAGCACCTAGAAAAATAGCTATTTTTGTGACCTTTCAAATGCTTCTTTTAAAATTTCCGTAGATCCAAGAAATTCAGAGATATCGCCATTTTCAGCCCTCTATCTATGTTCCATTATTTACCCAGGGTGTACATTACACTATGTGAAATTCTGTATACCTGCATAAATTTGCTATCAACAATTAAAAGTAATAAATTGATCTTCCCGTACTTGATTGGAAATGAAATGAACGTCAATATTGGAGCTTATTTGTGCGGGTTATGCATGGCGTCTTCACCTATCTTCTCTTTGTAATCTTGCCAATATTGAAATTGTTGAATTCATAAAATGATCATAAAATTGCGAATCAGGAGAGACAAGCATTGGAAACTTGCAATTCTTACCTGCTATAATTCTGATCTACCCGAAAAACTGCATTCGTGCTTATTGATCGTCGTGAACGAGGTAAACATTAGATCTGTACATACTCGTGTGTATTGAATTTGAAATTGGAAACTCATATTTCATCCGGTTCTAATGATTTTTCAGTTGAATATCTCCCTTATAATCGTAAATTGCTCTTTGCCGACTGTGAAAGATGCAGAAATTATTGACAACCAAAATTCATTGGCAAAGCAGAAATTGTGAAGATGACTCATTAGTACTTTAGGAGTAACCCGCTTGATCTGGATTAAATCATGAGATTCGAGATTAAAAAGGTGAGAATTATTGTTTCAACTCGAAAAATGATTTGAGTCAGGGATTGAAGAAAACTGATTTGTCATGATATGTATGTAGGATGCGCTCCATCATTTTCAAGTCAAATTTCAGTTTGAAGCTCATTCTTGTAGTAGATCTTCAAGATGATCTTCGAGGTATATTCGATTCCGTCGAGCTATTTTAGTTTGACGAGAAAGAAATTTTCCCTTGCTGTACTTTGAGAAACTTCTAAATTTTTTGAAAATCCTTCAGAATGAGCTATAGCACGTCCTCTTCTTATGTCTTTAAGTCAAATTTTGGCTATTTTAAATAGATGCGGATTGTGATGCATCTTTACTGGAAATATGGAAATAACTTATTACCTCGTAAAATCGAGATTATTCAGCTTTCAGACGTTTGAAAGAGTATGTCGGAGCCCGATCTCAGTTGCATACTTTTATCGACATTGTCAAGTTTTGAAATTCGATGAATTTTCGAGATATTGCGGACCTACGGGTAGTAACGCCAATTCTACAAGTCCTCTAGAGGCGTTACTTCCAATCACAGCGGTAACTTGAAAATTCATGGAGTTTGGAAACTTGACAATGTCGGTGTCCGACATCCTCTTAAATCTAGTTGACATCCGCTCAGCTTTCAAACTTGTTCCTTTTTATTCTAGGTAATGCAAGTAAACTCTATGCCGCGTGGCAAATCCGGAGTGAGTAAAATGAGGTTGAATCTTGATGGGAAATCCCGGTTTATTCCAGGAGTTTGCTCGTGAAATTGATCTCAAGTCGAGTTCTGCAATCTTAAAAATAGAAATTTGGAGAGGAATTGAAGAAGAAGATCAGTTGAGGTACGTTCAGATCTATTGAATTGAATTCATTTGACCTATTTTGAGCGACGGAGCAAAATTAATTCAGTTTGAGTACCAAGTTGGAAATCAATTTCAAGTGGCGTAGCAAGAGCATTTGCCATTTTCTGTTGGTCAAAATTGGCTATGTCCAGATACAATTATTGTTAACGCCGTGAATAGCGCACATAAGAGATACACGTGCGAGATCTTGAGGATGGGCCTACGGTACCTCAGTTGAATAGTGAATCCAAACGTTTCACTCAAAAATTTTTTATTCCCTGCAGCAATTATTTGGTGTCTTTCAGTAATCGTTAATTGTAACTGCATCGTCCCCAAGTTCCGAGGAATTCAACCCAGATGTTTGCCAAATCCAATTACAATAATAAGAACAAGACAATTACCCTTCCAAGCTCCCACAATTGCAAACGAAATTTCGCTCAGCGTCTGTGAATGAGTCATATCTTCCAAGCGATTTTGCTCATAACTTCTGGGCACTTGGTCCTACCGCAGCTCGGGAGGGCGCTATTGAAGGATGAAGACTTTTTCTTCAGGACGATGCTAATTGAAGCATTAATTTGATTGTTCATCTTCTTAGAAAATGTGATGGAAAATAGCTGAAATTCATTGTTCATTTGGAGTTTTGACTGCGACTCATCATTGGGAAACTGGAGCCGGAACATATTTCAAATTATTTCTAACTTCTACTTGGGGGTTGTAAATATTGCTAAATTTAAATCTGTTAGCAAAATCAAGAATTTCAAAGTGGCCAATCCAGTATGGTTGCTCCGAGTGAAAGGAGGAGAAAAGTGGTCAAATAACAGATTCCGTTCAAAAATCCTAACCCGGGGGTTCCCAAGGTCATTGAAGACAAATCCGTCATTGAAACTTGGAAAAAATTGGCGAATTCAATAAACCAATTTCGAGTGAAATTTGAAGAAGAAAGGTCGGCGAATGATGGAGATTCCTTTCAGAAGTTCCTTGCTTGAGGGTTTTTGAGGTCGCTGAAATTGAACACGCAATCAAAATTTGGGAAGCTAGAATGGCAGGTCTAAAATATCTGTCTAGAGAAAAATTTGGAAGAGAAAAGTCGACAAGTGCCCTCTAGTCTCGAGCATCGACAGCTTGCGCAGCCCCTCGACTCGCTAACTTTGTGCACATTATTCGCAAAAACTATTGCACGCACTAACCTCTGACTAGTCTAGGTGTTTCGGCAATCGATAGGATTAGATTCGTCTTCTTGTATTGCCCTACGTATTTTGTCCCACTCTCCTACAGAATCCATTGTACTACCGAGCGGCATAGCAGACGCTTTACACGCTTTGGGACTCGGTTCCTTAATTAGCATGTCTACGCGTAGAGGCAGAGGTGGTATTTGACTTCTCAGATTCTGGATGAATTTCAGTCTTTGTGTGTCATACATAGAGGACGTGATTTACATCTTCAGAGGAAAAACCACACTTCCATCTCGGATCTTTAACGAGACCGACGTGGGCGAATAAAGAAGCCTTTAGGGAGTGATGGTCCCAACTACTTTGGACCGGTTGTACTAAATCTCCAATTTTGCAAATCACAATTCTGATATAAAATTCTTATTTAGCGACCTCAAAATATGATAGGCAGATAACTTTTGTCCCTCAAGGACTCGAGAAAAAACGCAGGCATTTGGGAATGGAAACCCCGGGGAAACGCAAACACTGAAGGGTTAAAAAGTTGTTTTTGCATATTTCAATTTAATAAGCACGAAAAAAAATGTACGGCAAGGTTTGCGTGCGCGTATCTTCGAGATCGTGGAAGTGGCGAAATTGAGTGCAGTGTCGAACTTGGATTCACCTCGAAGTTCACTCATCTCATATATGCGCACCTCTGTGACCAACGCTGGGTGTTCAGCAGTTCGCAGGGAGCGCGCGCAAGTGCGATTTCGCGGACCGATTTAGCCGATCGTCCGTCGCGCGCTTTACTCGCCCTTTTTGCGTGCCGATGCTGCGAGTAC
>JAPYYZ010000220.1:0-27016 GCA_030522705.1 Eretmocerus eremicus | reverse complement strand
GTGCAAACGGGCGGGACCGCGACGAGCAGTAGCCTTCTCTCACGGCTTGCGACTTTCGCCATGCGGCGGCGCTGGGGAGCCTATCTCGGATCCCAATTGAAACATTGGACATCTGCTTATCTCACACGAGTCCATATTTCTCGCATGTGATTTCGGCTCGGATTTTGGGATCGGTGGCCCGGCGAAACGGCCTCGCACCTAGTCGAAATTTTCACGCAGCTTACCGTTGTTGTAAATCAAGTTGATGGAAAAAAAGGACGTTGGCAATCGCAAAAATTACTATGGAGCGCATGTAGTGGACAAATGCCACGTTGGCAAGTTCCATATCAATTTCAATTAACCACGAACGCAGGCAAGTTTAGGGACCCGATTCAGCTGCAACAACAAACGCAACAGCTCCTCTCCCCCCCATCCGTCCTCCTATAAATAAATACGCGGCACGCTTACTCAGCAGCAACAGCAGAGCCGCAGCGGCAGCATTAGCATTAGAAAGCTCGAGAGTTTAGCAGTGGTGGCTCGTGCGGTGGCCTTATGCAAACAGCGTCTGGTCGTCTGGTCCCGAACCCACTAGCAGCCTCGAATCGAAATTCGGCATACTTCGACGAAATTGCTGCGCTTCCCTCCCTCGCTGCACCACATCTGGTATGTATCAAAGGAAAATCCCTGGAAAACTTCCATCTATGCTGCTGCTGCACGCCGACGCATTTTAGGATGTTCAGAGAATTTGTTTGGAGACCACTGAACTGACTAGCGAGCGAATAACAGAGTACCGATATTCCGGAATTTTCACTGGCGACTCAATCAGCTGGGTTCTAGCCAAATTCACAAATGTGAGTGGATTGGTGTATGAGCGTTAACGCATCTATAATTCAAGGTGCGAATTTGTCGAAAATTGTACCAGCCGGGGCTAGGCCGTCGCCGAGGGTGGCATCGCTCGCGGCTCTTGGGCAAAGGGCTGCCCGGTCCTGATTACCTTCTCTCACGCATTATGCGCCAACGCCTGCCTCGGAGACGATTAAATAACTCCATTAGCGCGGCGCGGACTGCATCTCCGCAGTGCTGGGAAAGGGTAAACCATCAATTACGCTCATGAACGCGCTCGCCACGCACGGGGCTCGATCGTATCGGCGTTCGCGCGCTCGAGCGGCCGAGCGAGAGAAGAGGGCGAGCCGCGGGAAAATAACTCTGATCCAGCTCTCTTACTCTCGAGGGCCGCTGCGCGGAGAGATGGATCTCGGAAGCGAGCCAATCTGCAGCTCGAATCCAACGGCGGCGGGAAGAAAAGAGTTCGGCGGGTCGCAGCAGATCGTATCGTGCTCGTGTGCCTCGAGAGGGCAGGGGATCAAAGTATCGCTCTGCAGCCGGGCCGCAGCGTCAATTAAAATAATCGAGCTCGTTCAGAACTCATACTCTCGAACGGAGCCGACGAAAGTTCGCGTACGCGCCGAGTAAAGAGCGAGGGTCCGCTATGTCTCGCAATAGATTCGGAGGCTGCAGCAGGGGAGCCGAGTGCATTGATGGCTCGAGGGCCTGCGGGGCGCGCACCGCCATTACGCTATTTTAATGCCCGAGCGTTTAAGCGTCAAGAGCAGTAGGAAGTGGGCGTACGGGCCATCGGTCGAGGGGTGCACGCGGGCCCGAGGACCTCCGATGACCTCCGCTCCTTGCGTTCTTCTCTCGATCCACTATGTGTGTTGTATAGTACAGAACAGCAATTTCTTTTGGTGGCAGATGTGCGGCGGCGTGGCGTTGCGACGTCAAACATACGATCTGCCTTGGGCGTATAATTGCGCACCTCGAGCACGCGCCCCTGCTGCAGCCTCCACCAAATTACCCTCTCTCTATTTCTACTGCGCTTCTGTATCGCCGCCACCGGCGTTTGTTTCTCAAACTTCTCCGAAGGGGCCTTGTTCTGTTTAACCTCTGCTGGCTCCTTGTTTCTCAGCGGCTTTATAGTGTAGCAATGACGCACGATTATCGAAGGATCCCCCTGTGCACCCTCTTCTTGAGGAACTTGGTCTAGCTTGTTCCCTCGGAAAGCACAACGCTCTTTGCAATTTAATTTGTTTGAGCGGAAAGGTGATCGATTGTGGAAACCCCGAGGATCTGACTAAGACGAGGAGAATTAGCCTGAAACGCCTAAACGCTTTCATTTCTTCCTTATATTTTCGTGATACTTGAAGATCGAGTTCCTATTTTGTGATCACAAATTCATGTAGAATTTTCACGTTATGTTATGCTTCGTTTCATGTTCGATGCAACGCTTCCATGTCTGTCGAATATTTTCCACATTTTCAAATCACTCTTCAGCAAGCTACAGTCTCTCGTGTACAATATTCCTCGTGGCGGACTTACATTTTCGTCTAATATTCTCATAGTATGTTTTCTTGTCACGTATTCAGATCTAATCATCATATTACACTTTCACAATACAACATGCAATGTTTCTTGTGACATTTGAATAGTGCGATTACCTGTGTCATGTTTTCACGCAACGTAGGTGTTCCAAGTTTTCCGATCATGTTTACATGTCGTTCTTGTTCATCACATATCATCATGATGTATTTACATGTCATGTTTCCATATTGAGAAAATGTGTTGCACCTTTACTTCATGATAATTTGTTATGATGTCCCGTTACGTTTGATATATTAGGTCTAGATATGTCACGCTTTCATATCGAAAAGCCACATCATGTTTCCCCATCACATTTTCGGCGCATTTTTACGTGCCCTTCTTTCAACACATTTTCCATGTCAATTTTTTGGCACATTTTCATTCCACAATCACGTTTCTCTGTTTTTTCATCATGTTGTCACGTATTTTCTTTATCATGTTTCGACATCACGATTTACAAATACCAAAATCATGTGACACCATATTTCCTCGTCACGTAATACCATGTTTTCATGTTTTGTGTTTCTCACGAGACCGTGTCACCACATTTAGTTCTCATGTTTTGTCGTCGTGTTTTTGTTATGTTTTGGTATCACGTTTTTTAATATCTTTCTCCATTGTATCATCATGTACCGGTTTCGTGTATTGCCTCTACACTAGATCAATACATGTGATTGAGCCAATTTCTTGCTATGTTTACTCTTGCATATTTGTGTCCAGTTTTCATCTAATGTTTACGTGTTTCTTCTTAATGTTATGGTACTCTATTGTCTCGCTGCATTTGTGTGTCACATTTTCCCTTATTCGTGTCGCTTCATTCGTACCATGTCATGTCATGTTCTGCTCTCAATTTCTATGTTGAGTTTCTTCTCCTTGTTTCCAATTCTGATTTCATTATCTCACCAATTGAGGGTTGTGATTGAAAGCTGCTTCCTATTGTCGGAATTTTTGCTTGATTGGTAGGCCCGCAAGGATTTTCTAAGAATATTAGTCGTCCAATCGAGTGTGGAGTATGGCAGGTGCTGCTCCGAAATTCGAGAGGGGCAATCAGCGATTCGATCTGATGGGACCCCGTACGTAAACTTGCCTCTCGTCGGATATCCCTCGGAAATCTCGCGGATCAAATTCGCACGAGCCGAGTAGCAACGGAGCGACGAACAAGAGCGCGTACGTCTGTGCGTACAGTGGCAGGATCTCAACACAGGGGCTGCGTCTCTAATTAAACTGCTTGCTTGAGCAACAAGGTCGCAAACGTCCAAAGTCTGAGCACACATAATCACCGCGAGATAGAGCAGTGGTACCGCACGGCCACAGTTACTGACAATTCTCATTTAAGTTGATTCCCCCCAGGCCGAGGACGAGCCTCTCTGCTACAGGAGGTGCACTATGCGCGCACTATACGCCACACCGCCTCCTCGTACTCGGGGTATATTAGCAGAGCTCATGAAAGCGGCATTGCAAGCTCGGCTCCTAATCTAATTAGCGCGTCTATCCTCGATTGCCCAGAGCGCCCACTGGCCGAGTCTGCGGCCTCTGTATCTACGTCACCGTTGATCTCAATGCCCAATGCGTCGACGATGCCGACGCCGAGCTGATGAATGCACTCGCGGCCCCCTCGTCGCAAGGCGTATCGCTCTCGCAAGCTCGTCGCTCGCTTGCATATTATGTGCGCCCGCATCGCTCTCGGTGTATTATCACTTCGTAGCTCTGCTCGATGGCGATGACGGCCGCTCTTGATCTGCAAATTGCTCGGCCTCGATATGTTGGGATAAGCAAGGGACAGACGGCGCGCGTTGCGAGCAGCAGCCGTTGACACTGCGTGCATCTCCATGTCTCCGTTCATATGCAGCAGCAACGGTGGCCGGCCCGATCCGCGTGCTAGATCAAAGCGAGGCTCTGCTGCAAGGGCTCAAGTGCGCCCGTGAGCAATCTCATTTCGAGCCGCTCGTGCGCGACTCGAGTGGGTGATCTCTGCACACACGTCCGTCGCTCCGCTCGCAAGTGCAACCCCCATTCAGATGTCATTAGTTCGTGGTCCTGCGGGATGGACCGGGACTGCACAATACATATAGTATCGACGCTCTACGACACCGGACTCGAAATATTTGTATTTGCGAGCAGCGATGTGGGTATTGCTTCGGGATACCACTTGCTCATACAGCAGATCCGCCCATGCTCGTCGCGTATCAATGCGTCCCTGTGGCCACGCGACTGCATATTACGCGCAGCCCATAATGCCTGTGCCCACACGAGGCACACTAATGCGCAACAACGTCACCATTGTACGCCCACGCGTATCTCTGCGGCGTATCCTAATGGGACACAAATGCGACAGCGCTGATATGATAATGTAGAGCCTCGAAGAGACCTGGCGTTGCCGCCGCGCGACACTAGCTGCTGAATCATCGCCGAGTTTTGTCAAATGGCGTCGTTTTTCTTACTATTCGCTCGACGTGGGAATCGCTCTTCGACTATTATTGAAACAGCGCGAATTGTTGCGAGCTGGTCGAATAAATTCTCAATTTCACGCTGACTCGGTAGATTTCTGCTCGCGCTCTCGATTCGAGAGCGAAGGGTTCAGGTGTCTCTCTGTGCTATGTTACCTTGGTGTCAGTGGCAATACAATGTGCTCTCGAATCGGCAGCTTGACACACAGGGTATGGATCATTTCACCTGTGGTTGAGTATCGCGATCCCCAGATTTTCACGCACGATTATTTGTTCCCGTGTCCAGATATGCACCACACTACCGCCACGGGGATACTAATCGGCAATTTTGGGGTTAGGACTGTATGTCTTGGAACAGTTTGACAGGCCAGACAAACCTCGTCAAATCAGAGTTGCAACTTCAAAGTCACGTCGCGACGACCACCGGTGGGCCTTTGATGGCGCTAGTATCGGGCAACGCGCGAGACGAGGATCAGCAGATGTGGAGAAAAACGTCATTGGGTCGACGAGTGCTACCGTGTCAATGAAAAATGCGGCGGTCAGGGGTACGAGGGGGAGAAAAGGTCACCCGAGTTCAAAGTCATTCAAAGGGGAGCTGCGGCTCTTTGCTCTCCCGCCTCTGTCCCTCTCTTTTGATTTGACTTGGGCGCTCGCTTTCAAAGATTTTCCCCGCGCCTATGAAAAACGCAAACGCTGCACCACGATATCGTTTCGAGACCCCTGTACCCATTGTACGCATGTCGTGACTTACGTGCGCGCGGGACTAGATAGCCGCTCGTTATGTCGCGCGACTCAGTAGCAGCGGCCACGCGAGCATCGAAATAGACGTATGAAGCTTTTCACTACAGCGGAGTGTCGAGGTGCCCCGAGCTCCTCCACGATGTATCCATTTCTTTGCAGAGCGACGTGCAAGGAGATGATGCGTCCCATAGCTAGATTACTTTGCGCCAGCGTTTGTGACGTCCCAGTGTCGTCCGAGCACCTTTCATTCAAAAATAAACTTTGACTGCGGGCGACAGACGTGCAGCGGTTCTTTGTCATACAATACGTACTCATGCAACATCCATGAACTCGCACCTCGTGCTGGGCTCGGGCTGCTTATTCGGTAATAAATGTCTATTCGGGCCCGGACTCCTTTGTTCGTCTTCTTTCTATGCTACAAGCCAGCTATACCATCTCGTTGACGCAGAACAGAACTTTCGGATACATATCGTGTAGTTCATGTGTACTTTGACTCAAAGTCTTTGAGGAGACAATGACTTTCGATCATTAACTGCGCAGAATCATTCGTTTGGGTGGTCCTGAAAGTGGAGACTTATTTGGATCTGTAAATTGATCAAAAACTATAAATCACTGATGTCGCAAGTGAGTTTTGACTGTCTCTCTTGAGCCATATCTCCTGTTTTTTTCAATTCAATTAGGCGAGTAAGTTTTGATTGAAAATGACAGCAAATTCGACTTGAATTAAAGAGTAAGAAGAGCTGAACTATGACGAATATTATAATTGTGTGTCAAAAATAAAATTTGGAGCAAATGAAGCATCATTTTGTAAGCTCGCATATTCCTGTTTTTGATTTTCATCTGTTTTGAAAAAGCAGAAACGGCTCTAACGATCGTCGATGAACAGAATGAACTCCACGAAATTTTGTAATCCGTTGATGAATGATGAAATTGCTGTTTCATAGCGGGAATTGAGAACTCGTTCAATTTGATGTATGCAATCTCAAATTGACGTTCGCAAACTTGATGAAAATGAGTGAGTCGATTAAATACAATTTCTCTTTGTGATAGAGCGGTTGGTTTATGAAATGTCCCCGAATATGTGAAAGCTTTATCTACCTTTATCAATAATTTATTTTGCTTTGATTTCCAGCCCAACTCGTCCTTACAATAATATATATAAGGACAGCGCAGCAAACTCTTTTCATCGTGTTTTCGATAATTCATGCGCCGCTAAGTGGGTGCCGTGGCACTTCTTAACTTTGCAGTCACTCCTTCTCCAATTCAAGCTTTTCTT
This sequence comes from Eretmocerus eremicus, assembly GCA_030522705.1. Lineage (NCBI taxonomy): Eukaryota > Metazoa > Arthropoda > Insecta > Hymenoptera > Aphelinidae > Eretmocerus > Eretmocerus eremicus. Next base: position 20,155 of record JAPYYZ010000220.1, on the reverse strand, counting down.
CATTTGCGATTGAAAGAATTTCTTGCAGCTGCATAAGCAACAGCAGTTCTTGCACGAGCAAAACCAGATATACCCTGACTATACTTTGCCAGTTCTAGCCTCTCGATAGGTGCACTCGTTAGTGGCAGTTCTAAAATTTTAATGACGCTTTCTCCCGCTTCAGGCCATGCGTGCCAAGCACCTCGGGCGAAAAGTAACAAATGGGAACTCGATTAAATGAGCAAATTGATCGATCTATCGCTGCAATAATTTATTATCAACGAGCTCTCTAACAAGCGCTTGACTTGCTCCAAATAGGTGTCGAGCACGAAGGCGATCGAGTTGAAATGTACATAAGAGCTCTCGTTGTTGCGAGTCCATGCATACTGAATGATTTTTCACATGGCTTCACTGCACTCAGAGTGCAGAGTTGGAATGACACTCACTCAATCGAGATGCTCATAAAATTGATATAATTCATCAATATCTTGTAGCAGTTTGATCTCATTCCAGGCGATCAATTATGCTTGACTAATTGCAGTCTGTCCCACGATCAGATATGGACTTTGAAATTCCTGAATTTGAAATTGAGATTTCTCGTGGTGAAATCATTTGACTTTTTTCTGTTTCAGGTGAGTTCCACGTCAGAGTGATACAGTCTCGAGTCTTGATGCCAGCGAGTTGCAGTTGATTCTGAACAGGTTCCGTTATGTCATTGTACCCGAAGATTCTGTTGTACAGAATTATGACTTGCACATGGTGTACCATTTAGAATTAATTTTATGAAACCAGTTCATCGCTGAAATGATACACTAAACACTCATGCATTTTTGAGAGTTGGGTTTGCTTAATACTTTGTATCTTCATTTTCTATCGTATGGGCAAAACTCGAGTGTAGACAACTCATTTTCGAATTGAATGTTGTTTCTCTTTTACGTGAATTTCTGCTCACTACCTGCCTCCTGAATGATCATTTTGAATTTTTGAAATTAACGTTTTTGAATTGGCTTCCTCACAAAAAGCGAGCTTACCCTCGAGCCCTTATGACTCTGTTCATCGAGAGGGCAACAAAAAATTTCCTCTGACATTAATATAGAAGTTTCCAAACTGTATTCAAATCAAATTTTGGGATGAAAGTAACGATCAGCGCTTTTCAAGTTGAAAAGCTAATTACAAATTTGACTCCTTATTACGTACACGAAGTCTTTAGAGAAGCCACTCAAAAGTTATGAAGTTACTCAAAACAGTCCCTCGAGTCACGGCGTCCGTATACCATGAAAACAAGCTCTCTCATTCTGGCATAGAAAGATGAGAAGGGCTCGATAGAGTCTCTGCGCCGCGAAAAGCTCATCGTGTGTGGAGGCGGATGTCCACTCACGAGCAGCTCGCCGCAGACGGCCCCATATAAGACTGAGGAGGAACGCGTGCCAAATGTCCGCCTGTCTCGCGGAGAGTGACACATAAATTTCGAGAACGCGCGAGGCGTACACGGGCTGCTGGCCGGAATTGATGCGCGACGCGGTCTTGAGCGCAAGTGCGCCGGCGGGGTAACCAGCCGGAGCGCAACTATAACCCCGGGCTCGGCTGGCGCTTCTCGAGACGAGACAAAGGGCCGCGGGTCAACTTTTCGCGCGCCACTAATGAACATATTTATGAAGCGCCAAGCCAAGACGACATAGCACGCGGTCGAGAGCGAGCACTTGGGTGCGGTGACAAAAATTCCCCCCGCCAGCGGGGAGAACGCGTCTCTCGTCCTCGTGTAGTGCCACCCGCGGGCACTTTAGATAAATCTCCCGACCTCGCGACTCTCTTGCTCTCCGGCTGAACTCTCTCGACTCCTGCTGTATGCACTCGTAGCTCCAGCCTCGTACTCTCTCCGCGCCCGTCTCTGTGGATTTTCTCCGTTTGTTCATCCCGGACTTTGTTTGTCTTTCGAACTTACACGCGTCTGTCTGCTGCGAGGCTCCGAGAGTCTGCAGACATGCGCGGAAAAATACAACACGCCGGAGAGTTCGTACAACAGCGCGTTTATGGATGTTTGACCGCGCGCGAGCGTATATACCTCGTCGTCGCAATTTTTGCACGATTCGCGCTGGCGCTGTTTGTCCGGGCTGTTTGTCGAGTCCGGATGATATTCAAATCGGAGATCTGATATCACGCGAGAGCGAGCAGCGAGTAAGTCTCGGTGTCGCGAGAGGAAATTCGCGGGCCGCGAGGTGCGATTATTACTCTCGCGCCTCTGCTGTATACGTGTCAAGCTGTAGCGAGAGCGCCATAAACGTTCCCATAAAGATAGCACTATCGCTTTGCGCGGAAACCATCGCCGGTATATACCCATACGTATAATCAGCGCAAATCTCGACAAAAGAAAACTCGAAGCGAGAGAGAGTATATTGGCCGGCTGGATGCATTATTCAGCATCGCAAAGCCGCGTGCAAGACAAACACATTTGCGCTCGCGAAGACGACGAGCTGCGGCTGCTTGATATATCCCGGAGAATAATGCATCTGTGACGCTCGGGGTCACGAGGAAGAGCGCCGCGGCGAAGCAGCCACACGTTTCGAGCGCGAAAAAACCGCGCGACAGGGCCGATCCGGGCCGTTGTTGCCCGAGGCGCAGCAGCGGCTCGTTATGATTTTTGCCAGTGCGGCTTATCGGACTGACTCGCACATTCACCATGCCTCTCCATAACTCTCGAGTCCGCGATCGAGATCGTGATCGGCGTGAAAATCTTCACGGGCATGTGCAGCGGGCCTCGGGCGCTTTGCCGAGCAGAAGGAACGGAAATCGCGCGCACAACAAAGCGGCCGCGCTGTGCAAATTTTACGAGCTGCGACGGCTGCTGCTGCTGTTGGAGTGCATGGACCGCGAGTGGAGCTGTTGTAAGGCAAAGGGTACAGCGGAGCCAATCGAGGTAATTGCTGGCCCCCGCGTAGTTGACGCGCGAGATCAAAAATATCGCAACCGTCACGCTTGGGCTGATGCTGCGCGTCGATTCGGCTTGCCACTCATAACAAACTCCCTCGCAGACTCTGACTACAGTACGCATACTTGCGGTCGACTTGGCTTCGTTGGGGCACATTGAATGCAGTTTTTAATTGGATCGCGGTTTTCCGTCGTCTCTGTGATGGATTGTCGCAAGGGGCTGGCTATCGACTGGTTAACGAAGAATCTGAAATTGAAACGCTTGATAAAGTTGAACGTCGTTCAGCGTTTGACTTTCTCCTGCATATTTTAAAATCAGTTTGTTGAAAAATCATTTTTGAATGTAATTAGAATTATCGATATCAATTATACTAAGAATGTTTCCAATGATATAACTCGGTAATGACAATCTAAACTTGGCTATATTTTAATGACTCTTATTCTCAACTTACTAGCGACGTGTATTCCACATTAAATCCTTCCACTCATTTCTGTGGAATCGAAAAATTTTGAGGGGCTTTCAACATCCCTTGTTCGTGAATCGTTCGCGATCTGGAGACATTGAAAATTCCTCTTTCCTGCAAGCATGTAGCTCAACTCAGCAAGCCAATTAGCGCGAGAGCTCGCCAAAACGGGCACACTTGAACTAATTTGTCGCATTCTTCCGCATGTGGGGTAGCACCTCAGCTCTGGCGCGTGACGGCTGTGGCAGCGACACTTTCAGAGGCGCCAAGCGATGATGAAGAAATCAGACAATCGTTTCCCATGCGCAAACCTCGGCGCAAACAGCTCCTACCCAACGCGACGCATTCAGACACGCTCTCGGGCCCCGTAAATGGAGTTGCAGCGCGTGCATAGACCTCGAACGTCTGCAATTATACATATCGCTGGCGCGCCACCGAGGAATAATATAAGCTCGGCGACGTTTTACGAGCTGCCGCGCGAGGCTCGGCTGTGATCCCCGAGCGATCCGACCTAATTAATTATACGCGCAGCTCCCTTTTCCTTCCTCTCTCTCTCCCGCGATTCATCGGCGTTTTCACGCTTGCCTGCCCTCGCTTCGCGATTCTCTTCTCCCTTTCTAGCTTTGCGCCGCCGCAGAGGGTTTATGCGAATACGTGTACATTGCATAGTCGCTGCTTTACGAGCGCAACTTGTACGGCTCGACTCCGAGCGCAAAGCTCGGCGGCGAGGGATTCCGCGGGGATGCCGCACAATTAGCTTTCACAGCGGCGCAAATCTCGCGTGTACGCCGAGCCGCCCGCGTCAGTTTGCCTCGTTTGCGCCGCCGCCGCCGCTGCGCCTCCCCTGTGTGTATGCGCGTATGCGTGTTTTTCCTCGTTACGATTGGCTGACGCTCGGTAGAGCGAGCTTTGTGAGCCCCGGGCGCTTTCAAATGGTCGCCCTGGCATCCCGACGCACCGACTCCGGAGCGGCTTGCCTATTTTTCGAGCTCGGCACAGCAACTACAGAGCCTACATGCCTCATCAAAAAAGTACTGCTCAACTCTCTCCGGCCCCGACATCGAGCCTTTGCAACTTTTTCACGTTCGCAACGTACAAGCTCTTTGGAATCGCATCCGCTTCGGGTTTTGCGCTCTCGCCCAAATTGTAGAAAAATCAAAGTCTCCGCTCTCTTGCAAACGGGCCGCTCGGATATCAGTCAAACTTTGCGCCGAGTTGCTCGCCTGAATTTCGAATTAGAGAGCCCCTCGCTACTGCCGTACCTTCATCGCTCCGTGCAAAATGTTGTTGAATTCGAGTCGCGATTTCTTCTGACTTCCACGACAACCTCGCGCGACCCGGCGAGCTCATAGATGCGAATGTGCGCTGACTCGCAAATGCAAACGTGGCGGGCGGACTCTGTGGAAGGTAGGAAAAGCGTGAAAGGAAACAAACTCTCCGCGGACTCGCGGAGCTATAATCCACTATCATCTGGTACGCGCAGCGCGGTCGCTCATTTTTCCACCTGCGGCAACGAAGCTCTCTTTGTGCGCGCGCTAATTCAAACGGTGTATACTGCCCGAGCTTGCAGCCCTGCGCGAGCTCCGTCTCTTTGCGCGCAACATCCGCGGACTCAAACGCAAAAAAGGCCATCCGGCTCTTGCAGCTCAGCCGCATTTTTCCACCGCCGAGGCTTTTCTCTCCGCTCCGAGAGCGAACTTCATTATCTTTTCGCAAATTAAAGGGATTTCGCTTCGGGGCCCGGTACTCGTTACCATCTGCAGACGCGGCGAAACTGTACACGCCCAATTGCAGGCAAAGACCGGCGAGACAGCGAGTGAAATCGTGTACAATGTGTCGCCCGATGTGGAAGCGGAACAATGCACGTCGCCCATGCCGACAAATTCAACGAGCAGAGACGGCGTTTACCAGAAAATAGAGGTAATTTCTAATCTTATCCTCGCGCTCCTGGGGACACGTAAGTCAGTTTTCGATTCGTTTCAATTGTAAATCAACATTTTAAATTCCACGTTCGCTCGTCGCATCATGCTAGATTTCGCTCGTTGTTATTCAGCTCGCGTCGAGCCGAGACAACTACTCGGCCGACGCTACTTGTCGCCGCTACTGTTGCATTTATTCCGTTTTATCGAATAGCAATTGATATTCATCTCACGTACTCATCAGAATTATCCGTGCATTTTTGCACTATCTTCTATGCGTCTGTCAATTTCGTAGAAGCCTAATTGACAGGCGTTTCGACGCAAATGAGCGACGATGGATTCATCAACCGTCGCGTGGAGAACGAAAAGTTTTTTTCACCGGAGGTGGGAAAGTAATTCTTCCAATTTCGAGAGGCAATCACGTAGTCGCGCGTAAAGTGCGACTTTCATTGACGTTTATTGAGGGGCAGTGAGTTTACGATGCTCGGTCCGTTGGCCGATACGGGTCATTGGCGTGGCCGAATCGCTTAGCTCCGCCGCCGCGGCGTTGTGCGAGTCTTGGCAGCGGTGGGCCCTGATCAAATTGCAGGTCATTCGTCGGATCGGAAAAGTTCGGTAATCAGGAAAGTTTCGGGACGCGACTGCTGCTCCACCGTCGAGCTCGATTTCCCCTACTGCTCCATCTACTCGATACAGGTATACAACGGCCCTCTCCCCCTCGCTCTTGATTCCTCGCCTGCAACTACTCTCAAGCTGTAAGTAATGGCCCGATACACGGTAATGGTGCAAACACCAGCGAACCAAACTCGCCACGCGCGTGTGCATGCAAGAGCTTTTCCTCCCGATCCTCTCTCTTTATACACTTCGGGAGGTTGAACGAGCGATCGACTCGCGACGAATGGTAAAGAGCGATACTCTCCTGCGCACCTTCGCAGCTCGCTCAAAGAAACTAAGCTTGTCTCCGGCATTTCCATCCGACTCTTCCATTCTCTCGCAGAGACTTGGAAGTCCTTTCTCTTACTTCTCTCACAGATCGGTACAGTCTGTTGATTACTTTAGTGGACTTTTCATCAACGAGCACCACGTCTGCGTCAGCTGCTGATCTAGCAATGAAATAAATTATTCTGCTAATGAATTGCGCTTCTCGCTCGTTTCTCTTGAAAGTCTTCTTTATGGTGCAAATAATGACGAACAAATGCTGGAAGTGGCTAAGATTTCTTTTTTAGTAAAAAGTACATGTCAATTCCGAGAGATAGTTTTTCCCTCCCTCTCCGAAATGGAGCTATATGTTCTGGCCTGCTCAGGCGATCACGAAGTCACGCTGATCTATAGCATTGATCTCGACCCCACACGGGTCAAATCTCACCAGTTATTAGTTGCAGCGCCAAAGGCTCCTCTGTCACATGGGCCAAATATTTTTTCACCCATCTCGCGCCGCACAGCCGCGGATATTAGTTGGAAAAGAAGATTGTGGGGCGAAGAAAAACACAGCGGGCCGGGAAAGGGGAGCGGGAAGCTGTATCTCGAAGCAGCGGGAATCCCCATAAACCTAATCCTGAAAAAGTTTTCCCTCTCGTCGTCGTCTCTCTTTATTTCCCGCGGCTCTTTCGCGCACGGCTGAGCCCGTCGGCGACGACGACGGCCCTCTGGGGCGCCTGCAGTCGAAGTTAACTTTAATCAAATATCAAGCGGCAGACGCGAGCACGCGACGACGGCTCGCCGCCGCAGACGCTTCTTCCTCCTCTTTTGCCCCAGACTCCGGAGCTTTCGCAAGCTCGAGCGTGCAACGGCGCATCGCTTATACTTGCGCGCCAGCCAGGCAACAGTTTGGTTTCGGGGCTCGATGCACTCGAGCGATTTCCCGAGGCCTCCTCCTCCCCCAAGGCGGCGGACGAGACGACCCCCTCGGATGTATTCTCCACGCTTCGTTTCCGCTTTGTCCCCGAGACGACCCCCTGCACTCAATCCGCCTTTGGTCGGAAAATATGTGCTCCATCCTGGTAAATCAGCCAGCTATAGCTTCTGAAGCAAAGTCATGCTCGGCGGGGAATTTTTTTGCATTCACGGCTTTGAATTATACTGAATAGAAATCGTAGTTGTCGTTCCAAGAAAAATGGGCAAACTTCTAGCTTCTAACAACCAAGATTTGTCGAAATAAAATTGTTTGTGCAAAAGTGATACGTAAATACCAGTAAATCAATGGAAAAGAAGAAAATTTCATAATTTGTTGCTCGAAGAGAATCTTGCAGATTATCTTTTTACTGCATGATATTGGTACATCACGTTGAAAGGATCAAGTTTTATCATGATTCTCATAATCTTCGAACTGACAAATAAAACGGTGAATTTAACATCAATTTCTTGAAAACAAAAGACCCTCCTTTTTTCGGGATGGAAATGATCCATTTGCCTTCAGCTTGATTGAAAGCACTGAATGTAGATGAAAGTTCCCCGTCGAATATGAGTTTGCCTCAGAGCTTCTGGCTGGCTGGTCCATCTTCCCCTCGTCTCGACTCCCGTTTCCCCGCTCCGTAGGCCCCTTGCAATCGTGCGTTATCGATGTTTTTTCTCGAGGGATCAGATGCCACAGGAGTTTTCCTGCCATTCGTCGCCCCTCGCACTTGCCGTCACTAATAAAGGCGAAATTTTATTTGGAACTTCTCACCCTATCTCGGGTACCTCGATCACGTAAACATTTGCCCGAGGCTTCCTCGCTCGAAACCTCGAGAGAGATGTTGGCCCGAGTTCGATAACTGGATTCGAGAATTCTGATCTTTGGTAACCCCCAACGGTGGCAACAACGCTCAAGGGCTGAACAAGTTGCGGGCTTGGAGTTGAATTAATCGGATCTTTCCAGGAGGCGGGCTATCTTCGATTTCTATCCACTGGGATTCTTTGTGGTTCAAATTTGAGATTCAACTTCCGTGAAATTTCGAGCAAAAAGGAACATTTTGCGAGATGCGATGAAGTTTTCCAGTAAAACTTCTCTATCCATCTATTTACAAAAAATCTCTCCACTCTAGTGTCCTCGTGCGCATGTAAATCTTTGAAGCCATCAAAGAAGACCCAACGCTTCTCAAGAACACTGATGCGTAAACTTGGAGACCGGGAGGTGGCCTTCGCGCGCGATGACCCCGAATGGCGAGATTCATCACCGAAGATCACGAGCAAGACATCTCCTTCAATCCTCCAAATCAGATGAAGCCTCTCTCTCTCACCCACGCCCTCCAAAGTCTGATCTTTCAATTAATCAGCCCGCCACGACGAAACTCCAAAACTATCCCGGCTCGGAGTGGCGTCGCCCAGGACAAGTCGTATGAATGCTATCTGGAGGCACTCGAAATTAATCTCCGAAGCGGATACAGCGAGGGAGAGCCGGTACATATTCAGACATTCATAGACGGAAAACTGCGTCAGCATATCGAGGGTGGCTCTTGCCCTCGCTCTGCTCCCAATAATTTCGTTAATCATCGTAATGAACGAGATTCGCTCGAAGGGATAAGCGCGCGGCTCGCTGGCGGTGTGTAGCCATCGTCATCAGGCTCGAATCGGGGTGTAGGAACGGCCGAAAACCGAAACACCCAGCATCAGCTTACAACCGTATCCACGCTCGCTCGTTGAGAAAAGCCCCCTTATTATATCATCGGCGGAGCGACTCGATTGCGTATCAGACCTCCGCCCCGCGTCAAGCCCACTCCCCCGTATCTGACGCGGAGCTTTCAATTCACTCGGCGCATTCAATGCTTGCGGGGCAGCGATTTCCTCCTGCAGGGACGTTGAATAAAAGAGACCGATTCGATTATGATCTGCCCGTCTTTCTCTCGTACAAGCAAGCAAGTAAGTAAGTATAGTCGGAGTAAGTGGATTAAAGCTCTGCTGGCGTTGCGTTTGATCTGCCAAATTGCGAAGCAGAGCCGCTGCCGATCGGAGCGGACAGATTACGCGCTCGAGGCCTGAGCGTCAAGAACCCTTTTTTGGGCCTGGGCGCTCGACAGCTGCTGTGCGCGGTCGCACAGCTTCCGTGCGTCTTCGCGGGACAGACGCCCTTGTTCGATCTTGCGCCGAGATATCCTCTGCCTCTCTGCGGGACACCTACTCGGCAAGAGAGCTTTTGGGACCTCGGAGATGGAGACACTGTTGTCGCTCTCATCGGTTAAGCTTCTGTGAGAAAGCGACCCGATCCCCGCGGACGAGAATACTTGTCTTGACACCGATCGCATTTTCTTCGGCTAATTTGATCGACGAGTGGCACAAACAGTCGCTGTATCCGATGGTTTCTCAAGATTTCGGTGACGACTGCGAGTTTTCCATCGTTTGTATGAACATACCACAGCCGTCGAGCGAGCGCCAGCCGCTTATCAAAGAGCTCCTTCCCAATGTTTGCCCTCCCTCCGCTTCTGCGACGCAATTCAGTTTGCGTCGTTTCTTCGAGTGTGATAGATATGATGTATGTATATGCAAACGCGAGCTCGAGGCAAAGTTACTCTGCGTCATTAACATGAGAGTAGCGCTCGATGATGTACGTGATAGGGCGGCCGCAGAGCGTACAAAGGAAGCATTCCTTTGAAAAGGAAATGAACGTGCGTCGTTGCAGCCTGTTACTACACCACAAAGCTTCAGCGCGCAGAGACGTATTCAGACGAAAGAGCTGAACCAATTATATATTGTGGTCTCTGAATAACAATTTGTGCTCCTCGAGAGGAAGGAAATGAGGAGGAAAAGCAGCGGCCGCGAGGGCCCGGAACGAACGCGAACAAAAACGCAAACAGCACGCAGACGAGATGAGACGGGCAGAAGGAGTGAAAGAGAGCGAGATGGGAGACAAAAAATCGAGATCTGTGGAAAACGAGAGCGCGGCACAATTATTCGGGCAGGCGGGGCAGCGATCCCGTCGGGGCAAGTGAAAGAGATCGGTCCATCTGATTCCCCAGTGTAGCACATTTGTGTTCGCGCCACCGCGTTACGGGAGGAGCCGCAGCTCCATTCGACTTCCTGGACTATCTCTGCTCTCTTCTTTTCCCAGAGCAGTGTCCTCCTCCCGTCTTCTATGTCCTCGTAACTATTCTGCGTCTACTTTTGCCGATGGCTCCGCTTTTGCCCCTATGTGTCCCCTGACCTGGAATAAGATGAAAGACCCCGATATACATCAGCACCGCCAGAGAAGCAGCAACGCGACTGATGCTTTTGCTTCTGCGATGCTGTCACGCTACGTCGTGTCTCGTCTCTCCTCCTTGATCTCTTTCTGCGAACGCAGAAAATTTCCAGACGATGCAGCCACTTATATAATATTTATCCTGATGCCTTCAAAGTGAAGTTTGCTCTCTCGTCTACATCAGCTCTGTGAGTCGGATACTCGTCCATTGCGCTGATATTCTTGCTGCCTGCTGTGCTCATTGGCCAACTCGAAGAGATGTGCGTCAAATATGTTGATTCAGTCTGGCGCGATGATATTTACCGGCAGACACAAAATTAAACCACTTTGAGTGTACGAAAAATCAAGTCTATTGGTTGCCCGCATTTTGCAGCGCTGCCGTTGGTAAACGTGTGCTTTCGTCGATCGGATTGTATCGGTCTTATTCATGAGCTGGAGCAGGTTTCCGAGGAGAAATTCAGACTGTAATTCAGTCCGACGTTGCGATAGTTCGAGGCACAGCAACGAGCACTAGACCAGCATATATAATTCAGTTGTTCGGGGGCGTGTATGTGCAACAAGCGGCGCCTATTTAGATAATAAATGACCCTCCTACATCGCTCTCCATTCTTCATCTAGTCATTGTTTTAATAGCCAATGAACGATCCTGCCCGGTAGAATTGATCGCGGCTTATGTGGGACGATAGGCTGTACGTTGATTGTGTCATTTCAATACTTTACTGTAGAAAAGCGCACGGAAAAGATTCCTTACTAAATATGAGCGAGTATAAAAATATATGGATGTAAAATGGAGTAGAATTTTGCTCAGGCCAACGACCCATGGGATGAGGTTAGGGTATCAAATGACTCAAGTAAATACGTCGGTTCGCAGCTTCCTTTATTAGTGTTTGTGCGCCATGGATATACATTACGGACGTCATCAGAATTTAGTGATAAGAGCGATAATAAGTGGAGCACTTGGGCGGATATTAGACACTTAACGTTTGTTTTGTTTGCGGTTAATGTGGCGTGAAAAATCTCATGACGAATAAAGATACGAATGAGTAACACGAGGTGCGCAATAAAGCGAGAAATAGCAATCAATTTTCTTGACGTATTGCCCTCTTTGACGTGGAAAAGCCTTAGAATTTTCCACAACATCTGTCTTACCACAAGAGCCTCTTTACTTACATTCTTGTGAGCAACAATGAGGTTCGTGAAAGCACCCGTCAGATCCAACGTCGAAATGTCGCATCATTTCGAAAGTATGAAGAGAGCGCATCGAAGCCGGCGAGGAGCGAGGGGTGACTGGGTCGATCCTCGAATCGATCGTCTCGTCGCCCGAACAGCGCCTCCACTCCATCGTACAGTCGTAAATTATTCGACCAATTCGATATCCCTCGGGCCGCCGCACTAGGTCAAACAATACCCCGATCGCATTCGACGACACGGTGTTGCGATAGAATCGCAGCGGCCGTGATTCCATGCAGTGTGTCGCCAGCGATTTCCGAGTGGCCGTATATCGCTTGTGAGCATCAGATCAGAAACCACCGAGCGTCGCGTTGAATGATGCAGTGCGGCCCGGCTCGAAAGTCCCCCGGACTCGGGGCCCTTTGCTATCCATTCATTCGGTGTATGAGGCCCGTGACACTATGCGGGCTCGAGGGCGAGGCGGAAGAGAAAGCCGTCGGGAAAATGTCCCCTTTTGATTCGCGGCTCTGTGCTGCTCCTCGACGTATTTCCCAGGTACAATAGCGCGACGGCCTCTCGCTCTCTATAAAGCGCCATGTCTCGCTATTAGGGGTGTAGAGCGAGCAGCGGCAATGGTACAGAGCTTGTATTGGCTGTCGCAGCGAGCTACTCACGGGGGATTTCCCGGGGCAAAGGGGCTCGCGAGCGGCCGTGAAAAGCGCCCATTCACGCAACGCCTTGTAATCTCCGGCCCGGGCGTCGTCGCGTATATGTGCTCGCGTGATATAATAATGTAACAGCTCCTGGCATGCGGCGCAGAGAAACGAGATCGCACTTTTTCGGCGAGGCCCCGCAGAGAAAACGGGTCCGCTTAGCAATGGGACGGGGCCGGGCCGCCCGCTGTGCCCCTGTGACAAGAATCTACCTTTTGCCTTTTCTCTGGCTGTTGTTGCAAACGATCTGTTGCTGCTGCTGTTCACCGCTCTGGGCTTCCGTGGCGATTTTTTTTCTTTTTTCCCCGAGACCAGTCCTACTTGCCCATACGTCAAATCTGTTCCGTGGGCCGGACGCCCGTGACGAATCGGGCGCGAAGAGCGTGCGGTTTTGCTCTCCAGTTTGTCCTCCCTTATCCCAAATGCTGAACATATCGGTTACATGCATGCTCAAACCGGCTACGTGATCATTTTGCCCTCAAAACGGATACTATATCGAATATTTGGAATTTCTCCCGTTCTCGGGGCGTGACTCTCGCTCGCTATCGAATTTCTCTCGCGTAGAACGCGCACCAGTACGAATTGGGTGAATTGAGTATGAAAAATTGAATGAATCTCCGAGGTTTGCGACCATTTATTACAGTCAACGATCCAAATTTATCCTGCCAGCTTTACAGATTCATGCTTACCGTCCGAATATTACATGGTGTATAAAGAGGGAAGGAGATCGATATTCCTAAAATAGTCTCGCCCGATCGAGGCCTTTGATCTATTCGCGGCGAGTTTCATCGAAGATAATCCAATTGACTGTCGCGCCTGATTCCATCAAAGACAATTGAATCAAGTGGAATATGCTTTGTGAAATCGAATTCGGATCGCGACGCAGTGAAAATAGCCAACCAACTGCGGAACATCATGAATTTAATACAATCCCTAGAATCGTCCGTTTTGCAAAGGCCGCGAAGATTGGAAAGAGTATTCAAAATAAGCGCCAGAATCGTGCACAAATATTTTTTTACGAGCAGTTCGTGCGAATAATCGCGCGGATCGGAGAGGCAGCAATGGCAACTATTGAAGAACGGGAAAATGAGAGATCGATTGTCTGGCCCCACTGCAGTGCTACATTATTCTCCATATCCAGCAGTAACGAGTAGAGGGGCTGCAGAGCTGCAGGGCACCGCGCGGGAGCGTCGACGGCGCCGATTGCTTCAATTTCTCTCGCTCGCATAGCGCACCGGGGGCCATGGCGCTCGGCGTCAGTCACCGCGTCGTGATTAAGATTTCCCGGGGCCGAACTTCATCAGGGGGTAGAGAGGACGCCCGCCTTCCGTTTCACCCCTGCAGCCCTCGCTCGTCGCCTCTGCGAAGTGTCTACATCCGCGGGGTCGCATCTGCGCGAGAGCCGCACCTCGCGATCTCGCAGCTCCCGGCGGCAATCGTTATCGGGCGGAAGTCGTGGACGCGCCGCATTGAAAACACACAGACTTGCTCGCTCTCTCTCTCTCTTTCGCTCCTCAACCCGTCGTCGCCGCCGAGGCACAATCAGTGCGCACGAGTGCGCTGCAGCTCGCCGACGCTTCTATATATCCGCACAACTCGCAACTCTGTGCGGCTCGCTGTGCGGAGTGCCTGCTCCGGGGAGAAGAATGAGAGTTGGGAGATTCACATGTATTTATTACTGTATACATGGGGATGAGCTACAGCCCGAGTTGGAATAATGTACCCGGAAAAGCGCACTGCCTGAATCAATTGATGTGCGGCCCGTATGGGCCAACTGCATCAACGGCTAGCCCCATGCTCACCCCTCTGCTCTCTTTGCATTTTTTTGTTGTCCGTTTTCTTTTGGAAACTGTTCGCTCGTGACTCGTCAGCCTGGTATGTCCTTTCAACAGCAGTCTCAATAGCCAGAAAAATTCCGAAGTTGGGTATAATTGCTGACTTTGCATGTCTACGTGTTACGAATGAATTTTACTTTGGGGCTTAGCATTGTTGCCTGAAAATTCCAACAAATGTCTTTGTTGCATGGAGGCGATTGAGTTAATTAAACGAGCCAATTAGCTGAGAATCGTCCTTGATTCACTGCTGAGCGAGTCTTTGAGACAGACTCAAAATTGGTGGATTCTCTTATTTGTATGGGTGACTCTCATTACTTATTCACAGCACGTGTAATGACAATCTGCGTTCAACGTTGCTGTGACACATTGCGTCGCCCTATACTCAGTCTCTGGTGTCGTGATGTCATGACTTATAAATAAGAAACTCGATCGTCTCCTCGACATCCGCAAAATCATGAGGTCGTAAAGATAAGTGTCTCATGTACGATCCATCGTCGATCGATATGATCCGAGGCTGCGTGCTTTCTTTATCCGTCAGCTCTTCTCTCACTTTCATATTCATTTCATTCATTACGCACATTGCCACGTGGTGCACTATCTCTCGTGTGTGACTATATAGATGTGTATGTTTTTCGTCGTTTCATCGTCGCCTTACTCTATTAAAAACAACTGCACTCGTCGCCAACAATAGCATTCAACGCTTGTGAATTTGCAATCGCCGTTCCTGAAAGCTGAGAGAATAGTCTGGAAAATTATGAACGTTCTGTCAAGGTATATCTATTTGGTCAATTCTCATTGATGAGCTTTAGGCATGTGACAATGATTGAGAATGGTGGAATTGCCTGGTAAATTGCATGATGTAAGAACGAATATTGAACGACCACATAAAAATAAGATTGCAACCCTTCTAGTAGCTCAGTTAGTGGAGCAACCGCACGGCGAGAGCAGAAGGACTTGGAATCGACTTTGACTTCTCTAACTTTCCTCTCAAAAAAATGTTCGGGACTTTCGTCGTGTGCAAATACATCGCAACAAACACTCGCTGAGAATGAATTGGTCCATCAAAGGTCAAATATACTCACCAGAACTTGTGCATACATTCTTTCTGAGCCTCACTGAGCCTTCTGTGCTTCTGTGACACGATATGAGTAATGATGCATCCATCTCACCGTCTCTTGAAAGCTCGATAAGTACATTGAAATCTTTCAATATTTCATCCAGCAGAATTAAAAGCGTCGGATCCCGATCAATGTCTCATGATGTCAATCAAAACCAAACCCGCAGCATTAGATATTAGCATTGTGGAAAGTGCACAGAAGGATAACACGCTTATACTGAAGAGACCATGATTCTCGCTTATTCTCGCTGCTGCTATGAGTGTGCAGTTGCGGTCGAAAGCGGAGACATCCAATTAGAGAATCTGAGACTTCGTTACGTCGAAGTAATGGCATAGCACATGCTGCCTTCTGACTCTCTACCCTGCGTCGCCTCGTATATTTACATAGATTTATATTCATATCGCTGCTGCTATTACCGCGCAAGCCGAGTCGCGCAAACTGTAGCGCTCTCATTTTACCATGACAATAACGTCGAGAATCGAGGAATTATGGGGAAACGAACAAATCCTCACAAAGAACTTTTAATAATGTTCCGCGGTATCTTCCGTCTTTCATGCAGATTGTCAGGGAGGTACATATAACTCGAGGGAAACTTCGGAGTTTCGAAGATGTTATTCATCATTCTGGAATAAGGAAATGGACTGTCGCGGCATGCTGTAACTTCAGTCGGATGTAAACTACTTGGCACAATAATCTTGCGGAAATTGAAAATTCGAAACTCCCTCCACGGCTTCTGGAAATTGAAAGCTCCAATAAGAGTTATTATTGAAATACTCCGCGGTGAGTAACTTTGCTAATCAATTGAAAATCGCCAACCGAGTTGAAATCCTTGTCTTTAATGTAATTCTGCTACAACGAGAGGAATCCTCCTCGGAGAACAAATCTATAATTGCCAAGGAAAATTGAGATACGAGCTCAAACTTCCTCAACTTGCGCCGCGAACGAAATATCCGTCCGACTTTTACCGCGGTCGTGGAAACTCGTCGCTGGCGCTCAAGTCACCGTCTGGAGGCATTGTAGAAGAGAGACTGGGAAGAAATAAGATGCGACAAAGAAAGGAAGACGAGGAAATCGAAGTAGAAGGGCCGCCCCTCTGCTTGCGGAGAAACCTCGTTACGAAATTTTTCGCTGAAATGCCATCGGGCTGATCCGTTTGCAAGTTGGCGTTTCTTTCCCTCCTCCTGTCTCTCGAATCCCCCCCCCCCCAACCCGCCCACACCCCCCCGCCCCCCCCCCCCCCCCCCGCCGCGCGTTCCTGCGTTTGTCATGGGCTCGCTGAGTTACATTGAACCCTTGTACGTGGAAGCCGATTTTTGCCAAGCAACTCTTTCGAGCTCGCATCCCTTCATGACTGTTAGCTTCTTCGATTACTTATTAGTCCACATTACTCATAGAATTCATTACCCAGGCTAATTACACGATACCATAGTGAATTTTTCATCAACAGCTTTCTTTACATTTACATGTTAGAGCAATTGCCGTATCGATTCCGAAGCAAGAACGGAAATGCGAGCGAAAAAAGATCGCTTTCACCGCAATACTCTCAATAGTTGTTTCGAGATGTAATATCGTCCAACTGACGAAAAATTTCACGATTTTTTGTGGTGTAAAAGCATGCGAGTGGTAGTATTAGCTAAAGCGCATTGGAGGACTAATGTCGGTGGCATTATCGATGGTGGTGAGGTGGTCACGGCAATGTGTACATACGGTATTCGAGCCGCAAACCACGGCGGCAGTCGGATAAAGCAATTCGATGCTCGTATAGATCGACGAGCGTATCATGAGCACGATATCGCGAACTCGATCGCGTGTGTGTAACTGTCATCAGTGATCGTGACTCGTTTTTCTTCGATTAACGACTCTCTCTTTGTACTTGACGTCTCTGGCGCACTACATGCATATCCAGCGTCTTATCCGTGGCTCAAGCCATCGGTTTATGTGCACGGTATCTGCTCATCCCGTGTTCGATCGTCCCCAGTAGAAGAAGCTGCGCGTGCAATCGGCTGCCGAATGAAAATAGAACTATTGGAGCCGATCTCTTGGCTATTGCCCACACACGAGCACTGCAAATGAAGACGAGAAAGAGAGTACGTCGATCAAGTGACTACCAGCGCGGAAAAGAGCCCCGCCGCTGCACGCTCGCGTGAATTATCAATCCCGATCTCGGTCCCGATCAATTACATCACTCAGCGTCTTCGCTCGTGCTCAAAAGTACATTACACGAGGAGCTCGGCGGCCATGCATCGGGAAACGCTTTGGGCGCACGCAGCTTTGCAAACTCGAGCACAGCGCGTCGCGCTGCTAATGAAAGATTCACGGAGCGTCGAATCGATGTTAGCGTCGCGCCACAGAGCCAACTTCAAAGTTGCGCTGCGAGATATACTACTCGAGCACGCTCGCCCCATAAGTAATGCAGCTCATAATTACCGGCCGCATTCACTCGGCCCGGTGCGTATCTTCCTCCTCCGCGCTGCACCGCGCCCCGGTACCGCTCTCGCTTTTTTCCCCGAGGCGGCGGCCGAGAGATGCGTCCTCCAGACGCTGCTGAATAAAACACGCCTGTAAAGGCGCGAGGATAACGCGCTCGGGCCGGATAGGGCGTGTTCGCGACGTCCTCGTCTCAGGTCGTCGTATATGCTGATGACGACGCGAAGCGACGGCCGGACGCTGTATTCGGTTTATGGAAAAAAGGCGAGACCGGAGAGATGCGAGAGCTGAATCTCAATCGAGCGGCTATTTCCCACATTTGAGCTTGGCTGAAGCTTCGCTGTACGACGCGAATAGCGCTTCTTAGCGGGCGGAGAGCAGTTTTGAGCCGCGTCGACCGTTTTCATATTTGGCTCATTGCAAAACAGAGAGGCGCTTAATTCTGCACTGCATAGTGCCTTTGTATAATTCTCATCCGCTCGTTCCGTCTTACGTCGCGGACCAGCCCTTGTTTGCTTAGAAAACGTGCAAGGTGTCAGCAGCCCAGCGTCTGGCGAACGATCCGTGAATTTTGCAGCGCTCTCTCCTCTGCGAGCTTGCTTTTACAGCGTACACATCTTTCTCAATGAACGCGTAAACTCGGCGAGAATCCCGCATTGTGACATGCTCATTTTCACTTTTGACTGCGAGCAAGCTCGTAAAGCATCGCTGCATGCACCTCCTGCACGCTCATATGCCGGCATGCAGTCCTCCGCCGCGCCGCAGTCAAATGTCGAGCCAACCTCAGAAACTTTACCTTATTACGTAATAATTTTCGCAATAATCGAATCACGCGAGCTTCAAAACGCTACACAGGCGGCCAACAACACGGTTCCATTGCTCGCTCTTTCGCGAAACAGCCGGCGAACGCTTGATGGATGGACTGTGTGGCAGAGCAAACTTGCCATCATCTCGTATCACGCAACCTCGCGATCACGCTCGTCGCTCCCGTCCATGCAGACTGGGCCAAGTCATGCGAGCGTACGTCAGTCAAGTTACATCCTTTATTTCTGGTAAACGCCCTCCACGACGATTTCTATCACTGCAGCTCGGCGAGCCGTATTCCAACGCGTGGAAGCGAATTCAATTTCGTACACTGTCTCGCTGATTGTCAGAATCGCATCGGGGTCTCGCGTGAATAATGCCACGCCGGCCGCAGCTTGCTTGCACCGAATGAAGATGCGGCAAGCTTGGAGCGCGGTCACTTCAGGATCGCTCTCGTTCCATTGAGCGCGAAGAATTTTAGTTCGCTCGAGCGCTCGGAGGCTTCACATCACTCTGCGGCATTTTTTACCAGCGCGCAAAGCGAGCTGGAGGATACGCATCTCGCTCCTTCGCGATGTTGCCGTTACTGCACACATATTGCTCATCGCATCAGAGGTGCAGCGGGCGGGTATAAATGGTCGCTCGGCGCGAGAGACGGTCGATTAAAGCTCTTCGCTGGCATGCAAATCGCTCTCGCCGCCCGCGGCTCTCTGCTCTGCAACGTACTTGCGCGTCGTGAATTCATAAGGTAGCGCTGGCCACTCCCTCTACTCTTGGATTATACTGGGAGGAATGAAAGTGGACCTTTTCGACGGCAACTGACCGATCGGTCCTGTTCCATAAATCGAGTTACGTCTTTATTGCCAGTTTGGCCCTCGAGTCAGCTGCGGTAACCCTGGAAGTTGTAACTCCTTCACGTGAAATTTTTGATCGCTTGAAAGAGAGAGGGCCGCATCGCTCTAGGCGTCGTCTTTGCCGTTTATGCACCGTATTCTCAATTGTAAAGGGAAGGCGATTCGTGAAAATTTCCTCCAGACAAAGTAATCCGTTTTGGAACGCTTTCAGGATGTAGCTCAGAGTATGCTTTGAATGAAATTCCCCGTTTCCCGATCAGCCTGGAAACCCCGTTCATCTCACGCCTCGCCGGTCAAAACACCCGCGTGACCACAAATTCACGCGGCGAAAAAGTTCGGCGACCAGCCGAGCGTTTACGACGAAAGAAGCTGTAAGTTATTCCAAGCCATTAGGCCTCGCGGATGAGCCTCCTCGAGCGACGTCTCGCCACACAACTCGCTCCATGCTGTGCGTTCCTATACCTACGCGGTATGCAGTCCGTGTCGTCGGATCGGATCGTGAGTCGGAGCGCCGCGACCACAGCGACAAGCCGGAAGCCTCGCGACGACAAAACTGGTTTTGATCGTGGTCGAACAACGCGCGATGATATTTCAGATTGCCCATACCATACACGCGAGCTCGCTTCCTCGTTGCCCGTTTCGTCGCCAGCTGTGGCTTTCTAATCTCGCGGCGATCGCGATTTTGCGGCAGGGGCATGGCAGCAGCACTGGTAGCCAATGGAACGCGCCGAATCATGCAAATCTATCAAATTCGAATGCGTATCGGCTTATATCATCTCGAGATCCGATACGATT